>JAODKC010000123.1:321045-383490 GCA_026777985.1 Mormyrops attenuatus | reverse complement strand
TGCAGTGTAGGGCTGATTTAATCTGAAGTGTGGATTTATTTTCATCACTGATGACAGAGAATGAGGAGTGGATGGCGGGGGGGGCATAATCTCCCCATTTCCCCTTTGGAACCTCCTTCAGCTGCTCTCCGGAGCTTGACGCTCAGCTGAAACATTAAACCGGCACAGTCCTGCTGTCTCCGAAATCCGAAGGGACGTTTCTGATCTGAGCTCTTTGTGGACCAATGACTGAGTCGGGGGTGTATTTAATGCTCCATCTCTGCGGCACAAAAGATCTGTCAGCTCCTCTCTTGGTGTTAAACTGCAACTGCAGACAATGAACACTGTCAAATAAGCTCAGTCAGAAAAAAACCCCAGAATGTTAAACTGAACGGGGGTCAAACACTGCATCCCAAGAGGAAAAATGTCATTATTCATTTCTAAGTGTATGCTAGATTACTTTACTTACCTCTTGGATTATGAGATCTTCTTGCAGTCAGTAAAGAGAGACTTCAGCCCTCTCCACTGGGGTTCCTGTTGGGTTAATCCTGGCACTGACTGGCAGCCTATGGTAACCCTACCTTTCCCGGGCATCTCTCGCAATAGCCCTGACAACTATCAAAATGACATCACGATTAACTATGCCTAAACCTGTCACTGCATTCCGTATCGTGACTCGGGCAGGACTCCGCTGTCTGCTGTTTATCGGCAACTGCAGATATGACGTCGCTTTTTGATGGAGACAGAACTGAAATGCTCGGTAATCTGAATATAGTCATTTTCGCATGGGCATGCATTTACATAAATGACGTGTGAAGGTCTGGCAAAGACTGGGGAATCCATTAACGACTGCATTATTTGTTGCGTTTTGTAAGGAAAGCATTCATTCGCGAGATGGCTTTATGGTCTATGAGAATTAATTGCTTTTGCTAACTTGAATACAAACACATATTTAAATATTTTTACTGACAGTTCCTGTAGTACCTCACACATATGATATGTAAAGTAAGTTTTTTTTTTTTTTTTACCTCAAAGCTGCCAAGATTTCAAGACTATTATAGATCCAAGGCATCTTTTCTCATGATACACTATTATACAAAATGATTTCACCGCTGATGTGAAGTGAATTATCCTGTCCCTCTGAGGGGCTGAGCGGATTGGCACGTTTTTCAACGAACACCACATGCATTTGAGAGTGAAATAAAAGCACCCCCCCCCCCCCGAACACACGCTGCCCTCTACTACACCCCGGGGCAGCCCTGCTTAGCTCAACTTCCGCGACCTCGATGATTATCCACACGAGAAACGACACCCAAATAGATGCAATCTGAACAGGTCACCAGCAGTTAATGGCTCTAGACCCATAGAAATACACAATGTAGCAGATAACAAATCTATATTAAGCACATAAACAATCATTACGCATTATTATCACTCATTATGACCCACTACACTGTTCTCTATCATACAAACCATTCCATTTGGCTGTGTGTGATAAATCAATGCGTGGCGTGATCAACATCAGGATGACGGACATCGATCCCAGTCAAACAGTGTGAAGCAGAGTTACCACTTCTTCAGAACCTCAGTCACATGACTTCAAGCCCCGCCCCTAACTCGACAACACACTATACAGTTACTGCTCAATGTTTACGCATTTCTCGGCATCATTCTTTAAAACTGCTGAAAATTTAATATAGTTTATTAAATGAAATATAATATATACCTGTGATTTTAATGACTTCAGAGGGTAAAATATTTCATTGTACTATGATTATGATGATCATCGTCATAAACCATGTTAAGTACTTTAAGCGAAGATTCGCACCACAAGGTGTAATAAGGGAGTACAGTTATGCTGCACTGTGACGGCACAGCAGACGGCTCTCATTCACATCCCATTATCATGCTCTTTCACACACATTACTGTTCCATTTAGGGTGCGGGCACCCATTTAAACATGCCGATGTGTCCTTTACGTCACTCTGATGGCAGAGGGGAGGCTGCCTGCATATCTGAACGCCCGACTGCCTTCCTTGAGTGAGAAACGCCACAGTGTGGCTCTGGAATAGACATTATGAAGGGCCATGAGTCAATGAAGGAGACCACCTACCCTTGACCCCACCTTCCCTCTACAGTGCCCCCACCCATGCTCGCTCCCAGAAATACACACATCACACAAACAGCACACTTACAAGCAACCTACCAATTTATTTTCCGGAAAACTACTGTCAGTGGGGGAGGGAGAGAGTGAGACGGAGTCAGAGTCAGTGGGGGAGTGGGAGAGTGAGAGCGGAAGACAGAGTCAGTGGGGGAGGGGGAGAGTGAGACAGAGTCAGCGGGGAAGGGGAAGAGTGTAAATGAGAAGTCGGATGCAATTATATGTGTGTGACACTGGGGATGAGCGTCCGCTCTGGGCAGGAGGGAGGGACAGGGGACGCCTAGGACAGGCCGCGCCCATGAGAGCACTGCAGTCTCTGCAATGATGTCATCAGTCTCATTCCTAGAGCGCGGCACACGCAATATGGTAACACACACAGCCTTATGGGTACTCTGGCGATTACAACTGCAACACGCACCCAGGTGCTACATCTGTCAGGGTGAGTTCCGCAAATGTAACGCGGGACTTGTTTCACTGGCATAAACAATCTGCAGCCACCCCCCCACGTCATCCATCTCCCACCCTCCTCAGACACAGCGACCGTGCCGCTCCTCTGGGACTTCGTACAGAACGCCGGTGTTGTTCAGCGGTGTCTCCATGGTAACAGGGCCAAGCCGCCAGGTTTTCCACTACACACCTGTGAGAAACACGGTCATAAAGGTCTCATTCGTCTATTCCTTTAAGACTCATTCGATAGTGCAGTGTTTCCCAATCTGGTCCTTGGGGACCCACAGCAGTCCATGTTTTTTTCCAGGAGCTGGGAGGGAGCAAAAATATGTACTGACTGCAGGTCCCCGAGGAGAGTGAGAAGAGTGGGATTAATAAAGAAGGAAACACATACACTCTGTATGCTTGTCGACAGTGTGCAGGATACAGGGGCCGATAAAATACCCGATCCCGCTCCATCCCTGATCTACAACATACCTGCTCATTATCACCCTAAATCTTTTCTTGCCAATAGTTTAACTAATATCTCCGCATTGGTACTTTTATGTTGTGATTTACATTCACAGCAAGTGAAAGCTCCGAAATTCCAGTGACTTTGACGTTACGTCGGCCGAGCGGAATGCCAAGCTTTGTTATAACCGAGATCTTTCCCAAACGTAGAAAGCGCATAAAAAAAAGACAAATGACTCTGCAGATCAATCTATGGTGAAATGCAGCATTTACATCACATTGTTCTCCAACACAAAGACTGTCAGAGTGACAGAACTGCATTGTCCGCCTCTGAAAGGACTCCTATTGCTATCTGCTCATTTTGCAGTTCTGGCTTGACAAATAATTGTTAAAACTTGTTCATGCAGTTTGAACAAAGAGATCAGCTTGCAGAAAGCTAACGAGAAACAGGAAGTTGCAGTTTATCAAATACTCCACAACATATACAATTATATTTAAATATAATTAATTCATCTTTCTATTTGTAATTCATGGGTAATATATAACCTACTCTTTTTCAAAGCAAATAAGTTTACTCCTCATATTATTAGATAGATCATATTCATTACATGCCTTTCATAGTGTGGATGACGTGATGGTACCAAGAAAACGTTTCAGTAGAGGCAGTAAAATGAAACCATGCAGGGTTTTACTGTAAATAAAACTAAAGGCAGAAGCTAAAGAACACAGAAGCAAAAGGTGATGAACCGCATGATTAGTGTCGGATTATTTTTATAAAATCCCAGTCTGATATTTAATAAATATATCCAATAATAATAAATATATCCAAGTTATCAAAGGATCTGTATGAATGAATGCCGTCTTTTCCTTGGTAAAATGACGTTAGCAGCACAGAGCCCAAGGTTTTGTAATAACTCAGTGTATTAAGCAAGGGCTTCCTCCAGTGCATCACAGGATTACGATTGATCTTCATATACATTATAATGTACATATGGCTAGACTCAGATCTCCTTCATATTCACCAACGTTACATCAATACAAAACCAATACAATAAACTGTATATGTATCCTAAAGAAATTTCATTTCTGAATTAATGCAGAATTACTGTTTTATCCTGGTATTTTAGTCACATCCACAAGTTCCCAAAAACAATCTGGAATATTTCAGGTGCATTATGTTATATGACGTTACGCCATATTTTACAAGCACCCACACCCTCTTGAACTTAAAACATACGAGACGGAGAATATTTGTAAGGCAATATAATTCCTTCCTGGCTGCCTCTCTTACACTATGTGGCATATTTTATTCATTGTTGATATTCACGTCTTCTGGTTTGACATATGGTAACCATGAATTCATCTCTTGTTCAAAACACCCATTCCAGAATTCCTGGTTTCCTATACAGTATTTTCACAATTTCCTATGAAATATGTTCACAATAATTGTACATTAATTACCACATGGGTTAGTGACTTATTGTTGGAACGTATGGTTGTAAAAGGCCACTCCAAACAGTGCATGTTTAAGTCTGGCTCTACAGCGTCTGCAGAGGTGAGTAATTCAGGTCCAGACAGTAGAAGTCCGGACCAAGATTTCGCTTCAACCAGTTAGCTGAATAGAAAGAGTCAAAGTCACAGAGTACTGAACTGGTTGGTTGAAACAAAATCTTGGTCTGGACTTTTACTCTCTGGGCCTGAACTCCCCACCTCTGAGCTTCAGATTCATGCAGAATGAGTGGTGGGGGAGCCCCGCCGGGCCCAGGCAGGACGGGCCCTCTGACTCACCAAACGCTGTTCCCGCAGCGTAATGGAGCTGTCATCGGCCATCGCGCAGATATCCCCTCCACACGGCCTTACACACCGATCTTGATTTACACCATCTCGTGCCCTCCTGGGGGGGGACTGACCTACCAGTGTTTTATGCTGATTTTAATCATATCACTCTCAGAGAGGGACAGCTTCTTTTGTGGGTTTAATTTAATAGAAATCCTGCACCATCTAGCACCGCATCATAAATGACAACAGTGTTCATCAGTGAAGATACTTATGGGTCATTTACAGCGAGTGCCTTTGGTCCTGAATTAAATTAATGAGTGATTAACCAAAAAAAGAAAAACACCCAAGGAAGATCAAGGACGACAGCATAGAAACTGGAGTGAGTAGAAGGTTGGAGACATTGATGATCCCACACATGAAACGCCTCAAATCATGAATAACACCTTGAGGTACGTGCCAGAACATGCTAGACTACAGCCCCCCGCGCCCCCCACTCCCAACCGCTCTCCCCTTGTGGGATAAAATCCTATGAAATTTAACTCATCTTTTCATTTCACCAGCTAATAGCTAACACTGATGGACCTTCGCATCTGGCACGTCTACGATTTTCTGAATAAATAAATACATACGACGATTCGTGCTTAGTAAACACAAACGCAAAGCCATTTACGTCAAGCACCTGTCGGGACGTTGAACCTGCCGTCATCTGGGCCCAAAGATTTGTTTACGATATACGCTGAATCGCTGCGAGGGCCTTGGCAGAGCCTGGGGAGGGGGGGGTCAGCGCCCAGAAGAGGAAAAGGCTTAGAAGACGGTGAGGAGGAGTGGCGAGAGGGGTGGTGAGTAGCCAAGGTTGAACTCTCCTTCAGCTTGGAGCCTCATGTCACATGCAGGAGGCCGGACAGGACGCTTTGGAAGCACGCGCTGCTGTTTAACCTGCGTGACGCGATTCTGTGGGCAACACAATGTCAGCAGACAGCCACTGAGGGCAGATCCTATGTTCAAATGCAGGGCTGCTGAACAGTGAACAGAAAGCGGGACCCGATCACAAGGTTGGCCCAGCGCATCCCAGATTCACACTTTTTGGGGTCGTCTGGAGCCCCCGCCTGTCTCAGTTCTCTCCAATCTACACGAGGCCCCTGCCGGACTCTGACAGCCTCGCTGCCACTGCAAAACATCTTCCACTGCAGATGCTAAAAGGGGGGGGGGGTTCTTCACTCCGCACCATTTCCATTTGCCAGGATGGGAGTTAATAACGCGGCCGTGACAGCAGCCCGTTCTGCTGCAGCGCCTGGCTGAACGAAGAGCTTTGCTAACATTAGCGCTTTGGCTGAGACGCAGTCGCTGTGCAGAGCCCCCCTGTGTCGCCACTTCATCCGCATCAGCAGGCTCCTTCAGCACAACAGAGCAGGTCATGTGTGGAGAGTGGGGGCTTTGGGGGTCTTCCTGGGGGGGTGTGCGTGCCCCGACGGATGTGAGGATAAACAGACTGACACTTGATCTAAACAGATGCTTTTCCGAACCGTAATCAGCCCATTCAACAGGCAAGAGATTCAGTCTGTTAACAAAAAGTGTTGTGCTCTCATCGCACGAGAAACCCAAAGTCTACATAAATCCAAAGGTTTATTTTATTCTCAAGTACAAATCAAAGGTGATTTTATAGCCGTGCCGCTAGATTTTGAAAAGGGATACAAAAAAACAAACGTGATAAATACTTCCAGAGGAATCCGTGAGGATAGAAGTGTTTCTGAGCTGCGGAAACCACCACATCGGGCACCAACAATCACACCGGGTTCAGAATCCCTGACATGGGGCGTCTTCGCTGCTGCCATGTTCATTCGGGCATGAGTGACCGTCTAGCTGGTCCCCGTCTGTTTGCCGTCTCCGTTTTCAGCTGCTGCCACGTGACTCACCGTTTACAGGATGGGGCTGTTAGCGTTACCGACTCGACATCCTCGTAAACTGACCGGCGAGTACATAACGCCAAGTGTAGAGACGAAGAGAGTCCATATTCTCCGTTAATGTTCTCAATTATTTACACAGATGCACCGTAAATAAGTGAAGCAGGAGATAAATTCAAAATTTTAAGTACTACAGTAAACTTTAAAGTATTGCAGATGCAGTAGTCCGTGATTTAAAGCGCGGCAATAAATAGTAGGGCTGCGCTTTAAATCAGCATGCATGAAAAAGAAAATTAAATACCATACAGAACTGTAAACATAACCCAAGAAATTGAAAACTTGAAGGTAGAAGGTAGCGCCGTCAAACCCTCCACGCCTGTATCCAGCAGACTTTTGGCACCATTGTCGTTCTGTCAATACACAGTTAAATGAATGAGGCAGTCAGTATATTTAGATCAGGCTATGCTTCCCGTACACAAGGTGCGAGCGAAAGACCCCGTCTCTCAGTCACGTGGCGTGTTAGGATCGTTACTCTCGAGTGTACACTTTAACATCAGAGTCGAGATAATGACTTTGCCTTTAATTATTGTCAGAAGTAGTTCTAGGATGGAATGGAAATTAATTTAATTTAACGGCAACTGCCAGAAAGCTCAATGGTTCGATAACATCACAGGGCTTAGCGACGGAGTCTGCTGTCCGCTAAAATCCTCAGCCTAGCTAAACAAACAGAGCGACAGCGATCCCATGTCATGCTGTCCACAGACCAATCACGTCAAGACACGTCATGTATGACAGCAGAGTCTGAACATTAAAGGGCCTAATGGTAAGAAGCTACAAACCCAACAAGGCTAACAGCCATGATATCATCCCGTGAAGCCGGTATTTATCATGTATAAATCTGAACTTAAGCTATACTACTAAACTGCTCGCCATTTGCTTTATTAACTAACTAATACTAATAAATTATGCAAATGGAGTAGTCAAGTTTTTGTTCCTTTGCCTCATACATTCAATTCTCTGCATTAATGTTTTGTCCATTAAAGCGTATTTTTTATTCTCGTCTAGGAAAGTATAGCACTGCAGCAAAGGTGGTACCAGAGAGCCCTGTTTGCCAGTTAGCTAAAGAAAACCTACAAAAATAAAACAATAGAACACAGGGACAGTTTGCCTCATATGCATGTTACTCTGGACAAAGGGTCTGCTAAATAAAATAAATACAACTGTAAATAAAGGAAAATTCAAAGGAAGATTTGGTAATGCTTTACAATCAACTGCACCTTCATAATGCATTCACAGAACATTCATAAGCAGCATGTAAGTATACCTTAACATCCTAACATACTTTAACAGCTTTAATATACATAATCACATAATGTTGGTTATTATTGTATATTATAGCTGTTAAAATAAGTTAGGTTGTTAAGGTATACTTACATGCTGCTTATGAATGTTCTATGAATTCACTATGAAGGCCACTGAATGTTCTATGAATGCATCATTAAGGCATTACAAAGGTGCAGTTAATGTAAAGCGTTGCCAAAGATTTAGAACCATTATGAATGAAATAAGTCATGAAAGTGGTGCTTTTGTTTATCTGTTCTTAAGTAACAGGAGCCAAAGCAAAAATGATGAAGTAGGTCGAAATGGTTCCATCTGCTTTTGGGGAGTTTTCCATATGGGATACTGAGAAGACAGATCTACTTGGTCGATGGAGAATTCCCCAGCATGTCAATCGCCCTGGCTCAGCCTGCACAGACTGGAGGGCACCCGAGCTGCAAATGTTTGAAGGCACTTTCCATCATCACCACGCCTCGGTCCACCAACACCTCGGCGGAAGCGACGCTGATCACGCGCAAGATTCTGCTCTTATCTGGGCCCCGCAGACCCCGGCACGCGTGTGGAGGGAGGAGGTGGTAGGAGATGCTTGGAGCAGATATCCCGAGCACAAAGCACCATGGTGCATCCTGGCAGGTGAGGACACACCTGTGCACGCACTACACGCGTGAATATACACGCGTTACACGCCACAAGATGTATCGAGGTGGTATTTTGCATTTTCGCTTTTTTTTTTCTAGTTTTCACTCCAGTGTTAACATAATTTTAAAAACATTAATCAACACTGTAGTTGTGTTTAGGTTTTTCAAGTTTAAACAACAGTGAATGTTGTACAATATATCGATATAAGAACAATTTAACAAGAAAGAGACATTTGGTGTGCAGCATGAGCCGAACTTAATGTGACACACGACACAACCACCGCACAGACGGTCAGCTGGCTTAAGGTGAAGACAAAGGATCTTCAAGCTAGTGCTTAGCTTTAAATTTGATGGGGGGGGGGCTTCGTGCTGCAGGTTAAACAAGTTAAAAAGCTAGGAGCTCAGAGAAAGCCCACTGACGTCGCACTTTCTGTGAACACCGGCATCGGAGTCACTTCCTCACGACCTCCAGGCGACCGCCTGTTACCAGGATACGAGGCAGACGGTGGTGCGTACCTGCTCCTTGACGGAGGCGAGGATGGCGGAGGTGGTCTCGGTCTCGGACCCGTCGCCGTTGGAGGCGTTCAGCACCGGGCTCAGCATGGTTGTCTTCTCCACGTCAGAAGCCTGGTCTGGGACTGGCATCCCTCCTGGAGGAGACACAAAGCGCCAGCCGCCACCCACAGATGGGGAGCGTCAGTCAAAACAGCAACTCGGGCCTGGAAAACAAGCCACACTCACGCACACAAGCACACAGACACACGCACACAAACACACAGACACGCACACATGCAGACACACATGTCGGGTAAACATATCTTTGTGGGGACCGCTCATTCATTTCTCTGGGAAAAATGCTAATGCTAACTATGATAACCCTAACCCCCACCCTGCCCTAACCATAACCATAAGTAACCAAGCAAAATACAAGAGTTTATGCATTTTTAGTTTTTTCATTGCAGTCACGGATTTTTATTAAATTGAGTTTAACCGGTCCCCATAAGGGAAAAAAACAGGTATTCATCACGTTGTGTTGTGACACATTGTGTCCCCATAAAGTAAGGTATACCTGCTCACACACACACACACACATACACACACAGACACACACACACATTTCAGAGAACAGCCTTCACAACTTATATACACTCACTGGCAGCTTAATAAAATACCTCTACAAAGTACCAGGCAGGAACCCCTTTCGACCTCAGAACCACTTGGGTTGACGAGCTGACAGATTAAACCCGAAAGAACAACAGTAACAGTTCTAAGCATATTCCAGCGTTTATTTACAATATACTTAACTTTGGCATTAAGGATCATTTCATAATAAGCTAATCTTTCAAATGACATTGACAGTACTGATTTTAACCTGAACAATCTGAAAAACAGGCACATTGATTCATACACGCAGTCAAAAAATATCCAGAAAACTCCCATCCAGCAGGGGGCATCTGTTGCGGACTGGAGCTGATTCGGGCAGGCAGCACAAAGTGCCCCGTCGAGAGATGAGTGACTGAGTTTTCGCGCTGTAGTTTCCAGGATTATACGCCGTTGACCCCGATCCAGATTTCCCAGAATATCCTACCACTGTCAGAGCACAAGCAGCGACACAGGCATCGGGTGAACGGCTATTTCAGAACTTTCAACTTGGTCACTCAGTCAGTAGAACTTAAAAACAAGCTGTGATCAGTGAGCAAACAGCTCGGTCATCGTTGTGTTTAGCCTTGGATGAACTCCCATACACTCTCAGGTATCGTAACACCTCACACGGATGCTGGATTCCTCGCACGTCCGTATTAGATGACCACATGTTGGTGAACAACCTTGAACATCAGTGAGGGCCACCGATTAAATTTTCTGAAAGGCCGGGGGAGAGTCCTTCAACGCTTGTCAGGGAAAAATAAATCAGGATATGGCCCCCGAGACAGCTTGTCCACACACACCGCTGCGTCACGTGCCTTGGCATCTGGTGACAAAGCCTCTGCATCGAGGGGTGGAGGAGACAGAGAACAGCGAAGGGGCGACTCCACCATCACAGCATTAGGCCAAGTGCAGTCATTCTTCTGTTAGACCTCACAGACCCTCTCACTGACCCCCGACCCCGCACAGCATCCCCAAGTGGACTCGATTCGCCTCAGTGGTACAACCATGATCCACGACACTAAATCAAAAATACAGAATGCTCAGTTTCGAGTCCTCAGTGAGGGGTGTATAATCACCTTGCTCACTGACGTTAAGGAAGGTCTCACCACGCAAGACTGAAAGGTTACACACATCAAAATCCACATTCTCAATGGGGCGGAGTGAGAATGCAGTCCTGAGCAGAGGCGTGCAGATTATCAGAATGCGGCGCTCTTGCAAATCTGCAGAGCAGCTGTCGGACAAATGCGTCCACGCATACGTGTTCAGTGTAACTACGCGCGCATCCTACTCACACACACCTTCCTGCTTATCTGACAGTCATCGCAGTGACCTAATGACACACGGTGTACAAACAGGTCTTTCTCCCTACCTTCATCAAGACTCTGAAGTGACAAAATCTCAAATAATTTTCATTAAATTAGCGAAACAGTACTGTCACACCGCCTGCAACAAAAACACAGATACATAAAACCAATCTTCACCTGTAATGTGCACAACGATTACAATCATTATTGTGTACTGCAAACTGAAAACCGCGTTCTATATAAACGACTTTCAAGCTGCTTACCTGAGGCTCACGCCTCACTGGCTACAATTAATACTCATACATATTCATGAAGGTTCATAAGTATTCTGCAGAGGCCGGCAGTGGACAGACCGCTCTCACCGCAGTTCACTAGTTTATGGAAGCTGCCTTCTCCTCTAAACGCCACGCATCTCCTACTGGCTGGCAGTAATTAACGTCGAGGAGCCAGCCTCACATCTCGGCCAGATCTGAGCCACTAAATCTCTCGGCTCTGTCTAATCCTGCGTGTCAACAAGTTGAACGGGGGGGGGCGGGGCGTCGTTAGAAAACAAAGGGCCAGCAAATGAACCAATAAACTGTAGCGTAACAAACAGCCAGTGCTGCGGGACGTTTGGAGCTCGATTTATAAACAGCAGATGAGAAGAGCCGCCTCAGCGAATGACTCATAATAACTTTACGGCGACTGAGGAAAATCGCTCATTTATCATATTGTCTGCTTTACGATTTATCAAGAAAGGCTTAATTCCAGTTGCCGAACACGTATGTTTTAGGACCGAACATTTAACCTACGGGAAAAAACCAAGGCAGCCCGGCCCCGCGTCGGCAAATCCTGCGGGCGCCCCCCCCGGCATTTCCATCACAACTGTGACAGAGCCTGAAAGTCCGTGACAAAAGCCGGAATGGGGGGGGAGATTCAGAGCCAAAATGTCACCATGCAGCACAACCCCTGGGCTCTAAATTAGCCAATTTTGTGGTTTTCACTTGTGGAGAAAGATGAATTCGATTCGGGGGCCAAGCCTGTTTTGGAATCAGACATCAAAGCCCTTAGACCTCGGAGAGGCCATCAGGACTGCAGATGGTGGCAGAAGTACCAAAAAAAACAGCAGAGTGACGCGGGAGTGACGCGCACGCTTGGGCTGCGCATGGAGTGGCCAGCGACTGCGCTGTGGAGAGCAGCTTCGGGCAGCTGAACAAAACGGGCCTTTTTGCTCTTAACCTGAACATCACAGGCAGTCGCACTGCGGCCACGTCCCTGCAGATGTTCAGATTCAATGTATTTCTGGAAGCTAAGGTTACATGTTACAATGGCTCAGTGAGCCTCACAATCCCAGGGTGGCCGTGTGCATGTGTGTGTGTGGGTCCCATGATAGGCGGACACCCGGTCCAAGACGGACCCCCCATGTGCCCACTGTGCAGCTGGGGAGGGGACAGGCTCCGGCAGCCCTGACCAGCATTAGCCATCAGACAGGAGACTAATATGGCAGTTAATGGTCATGGAGCATCTTACATAAGAATACAAACACTAGGAAATAGGATATTCAAAGCGTTTCCCCGAAGGCATTTAAATATTTAAATGCTTTTCTATGAGCATATGTGCTGCCTGATGCCCCCCACCCCGTAAATGGTTCTGAAGCCGTGCCTCTCCATACCCACATGTCATCGCCCCATCGGGGACTCGCCCCAAGTACTTGCTCTCCGTTTGCAGACCAGTGATTCCCAATTCAGTCTTCAGGGGCCCACAGACAGTACGTGGACTGTCTCACCGAGAGCTCGGATGGGGGGGGAGCGTGGACCGGCTCTGGGTCCCTAGGGACCGGATTGGGAAACACTGGGCTAGGGTGTACAGACCAGCATCACATGATTCCCCATGACCAATGAAAGGCTTCCATTGAAAGCGAGACAGACTCATCACAGAGCACAGCACTGGAAGCCCTCTCCTACAATTACTAAAACAAGATAAAGTGTCAGGTGACGGTTTTAAACTGCACCCCCCCAATTGCTACATTTGCATATCCTTCATAATTATTTGTAATTTGTAACTTGTAAGATTTGATATTGAAACAGCCCAGAAAGTAGATAATCAGCATCACCATATGATATGAAACTCAGAGCACGTGGATTTTACCTTTAAATACAAATTTGCTTTAATTAAAATACACTTGGGAGTACTTTGCTCATGTAACCGATTCACACTCTAACAGACACTTACAAAAACCGATAAGGAATGGTGACTCTGTGCTAGATGGAGTCAATACTGGCAATTAGCAAAGATTATCTTGGATATAAAGTCGGCTGCTGGCTCACACTGTGATGATGTCACATCTTTCCCCCCACATACACAGCCCAGCATTCAACTGCATTAAAGTTCCCTCCTGGGATTTGAACCCAACACATTCTGACCATTGGCTGTCTGTTTTAATCAAGCCTTCTCTCATTAATTCAGCCATGAGCCAAACTAAGATCTCAATATCTGACAAAAAAACGTTTAGTCTCAGAGCTAGTGGACAGGACAGACCAAAATGCATGCCGGTGCATCGCCCGGGACACAGCCGGAATCTCAGAGCGAGACTGGCATGGCCAGCGGACGCATACAATGTCCAAACAAATGAAAGCAGAAAGGAAAACACCAGGGAATGAGAGAGGCAGCGGAGATAGCGAGCAGAGAGGGGAGGCTAATAGCTAGCAAGGCAGGAAAGGGGGCCGACAACTGTCAAACGACAAACACCCTCACGCATTGGAATAAAGTCAGCCAGGGAATGCCTGGCAGGAGAGGCGACGTGGACATTTACCCGCGAACACCCCTAATGGTCTTATTACAGCACGTGGGCACCGGCACTGTCACCACGCATGCTTGTGAGGACGGTCCCCCTTTGCCGGCTTGTCTGCGAAGTCCCTCTCATCCCAGAGAAATCCTGACAGGAGCCCGTCTGGCAGAATGGAGGAGAATAAAACTAAGGAACAGAATTAACCTTCAGGAGAGGCTCAGGGGCCGGGTCTGTAGAGGCTCAGGGGCCGGGTCTGTAGAGGCACAGGGGCCGGGTCCCGACACAAGCGTTGCGTGCTTCTTGCAGAGCGGAGCCCCCATCGCCCGCCACAGACACCGCATCCAGAAGCCTGCTTGGCAGAGAAGCTTGTTTCTCCCTCATCTATGTCAGAGCCAGATCCCCCCCCCCCCAAGCGTGCCACCCCCAGGCACCAGTCCAAAACTCCGCCTCCACATGAGACCTGAAAAGGCGTCAGAAGCCCTGCCTGCTGCCGCCTGCGTCGCCTCCCCCCAGGGCACATGCCGATCCTCCCGCACTTGATTATCACTAAATTTAAGCTGATGCCCAAGTACGCACACCGTACAATAGCCGCCATGGGAAAGTTCTGTACTGTACCGCAGTGCGACCATCCCAGCCTCACACGCATCTCTTAGCCTCATCTTCACACTAAAAGTCAGTGCGATTATCATACTCTGACATGCGTCCATTTTGATATACGCCCTGTCTGTCAGAACAGAACCCAGTCGGAAGTCGGGGACAGTCCTTATATTATTTTTTCATCCAATAACACATTAAAGCTGTCATGCGTGTTCTATTCCAATGAATAAACAGAAACTGAAAACTAAACTTGAAGTCTTTAAAAGTGCAGAAAGTTAATTCTCTCCTCTAATAAAACCCCTTCATCAGGAAATCAAGCAGACGGGTAAACTGCGATTCTGGGCCCTAACCGATGTTCTGGCTGGTCATCTCAGGGTCCTGCCAGAGTCCCGGCAAAGTCCCGCCAGCCTAATGAGTCATGAGTAAAGGCCCATTTGATTTGCGAGACACCGCCCGTGTCTCTGCTCCCCACGAGCCCCGCAGTAGCGTTAACCTTCTTCACTGGAGTCCCAGCACGGCCATCTGTCAGCGGCTAACATTATCGTTGGAGAGGCCAACCATATGTACCCTGACAACGGGACAACGGTTCCCGCAGTGATGTGGGAATCGAGTGTTACACGCTTTGGCTTTATAACAGTGGCTTGGCACAATGGGATTTGATCCTCCTTAAGGCCAGTGAGCTATACTGGCTTAAACGCAATATGTTCTTCGAAACAGACTCAACTTCGCTTAGGAACACAGTATCTAAGTACTAATTACAGGAGTGTCTGAGAGGAGAGGTAGGGCTTTTTTTTGTTTGTTTCTAGGTTTTTATCCCAGAGAGCAGCACAGTCTGCCCCCCCCCCCCAAAACCTCTTAGCGAGTAACACCTGTGACACATTTGAGTTTTTGCATTAGCAGTGTTACTGTAATCCTGTAACTCCATACTGCACTGTGCAACCAAATGGAGCATCTAACTCCAGCAATAACCACGACTTCGTTATTACACCCCTGTACGCCGCTCATTTCTTAAAGACAGAGGATATCTTACTCCCTGGAAGGCAGAGCTGCATCCAGAAGCAGAACGATAAACAATTAACAAGCACTTTAAAATCCTAATCCGCCCGATCGATTACAGTTTCCAAGAATAATTTTCAAATTATTTATCTGCAAGTGACAGCTGTGCCTCCTACTGGCTTCAGACACTCTTTGATGTTCCCAACAAAAACACCCTGTGTTAATGTGTGCATCAATCAATTTACGTTTATCACCCGTCCCAGAGCTGAGGAACATTCTAGCACCAGTTTGCGGGGACATATGAGCAGAGAGGACCACAGCAGCCAGACACAGTCTCACACGGCCATCATGAAAAAGAAACACGGTGCCAGCTTCCTCTGATTACACAAACTTGACTGCAGAGGCAGTCTGTAGAGGCATTTTATTCCCACAATTCCCCATTCTGAAGGTAGGAGGAGCTACCTCTTTACCCAACACACTAGCGATGGGAAGTTCAGTTCAATTCACAGAACCAATTGTATCGAACTGCTTGTTTAAATGAATCAAACGTTCAATTCAAAGTGTCGGTTGGGGTGGGCCGGCAGTACATACCGCTGCACTTTGCTCAATTACTCTTATTGAAACTGCATGTTTATTAAAGTCTTATTTTTATTGAAATACTCTGAGTCTTACGAATGTATATTGATCACTTCAGGTCTAATTAAAATTAAAACAATCACGCCAGTAAGCAGGCTTTAGCGTTTTACAGTCAGCCTCCAAAAGCCTGATAAAATCTCATGTACTTTTATATAGTATTATAACATATAACTAAAAATGCTTTCATTAAAGGATAAAAACCAAGACCAAAACCACAACATAAAGAATACAACAAATGCTGTTGCAGAGGCTATTGGGATGGTACTGGGATGGACATTTACTGACCGGATCTCTTAACTCTCGAGCAGACGTTTAGCACGATCAGAACTGGTCACTCTCTGAGGTTTGGGTCTCACGAGATTTGCCGAGAAACTGCTTGAACCGAACTCACCAAAATACCAAACTACTCAGACAGTCAGTGAACCACTTCAACCGAACGTGCTGAACTCGCTAACTTCTCGATTGCCGAGAGTTGGGAGTAGTGAGCCACAGCCATCTTGCGGCCGGGCTTGCACACAATCACAATATGATTACGGTGTGCGGAGGGGCACTGAAGGCGACATGGCTACAGCCAGTCTACGAGAAGCAAATGTAAGTGGATTTAAAAAGGTTGCTGTGTTTTTTATATGTCAAATTGTCAGATATTTTTAGATTTTTAGAATCTAAGGCATGTACCGGTACAATGTGTGGATCTACAAAAAGATTATTTTAGATTTGAAAACCAGTTTGACCAATTCACTGAAAAGAACTGGTTCAAAAGAACCATCACTACTACACACACAGGATGGGATGATGGTCCAGTGTCCAACCGTGCCATAGAAGGCACTCGTCACGTCATCCTGGAGGACCCACTTATGGTGAAGAGTGGTGCGATCACCAGTGAGCCTGTGCCAGCTGGAAAGTGCTAGAACCAGTCACTAGGAGACCATCTACTGGGGTCTGTGCAAGCAACAGGGCCCTAAGTGTGAGCATGACCAATGTGCACAAGTCTGAGTCCCTGGTTACAAATGCACGTTGTATGTATAATTTAGGAGAAAAGTGCCAGCAAAGCAGCTCGATGGTGCATTACGAGCAGTGCAGACTCAGCACTATGGATGATACTCCCTGACCAAGTCCTTGTCACACAACCTCGCTTCTCAGCCTCATTCACTGCCTCCCTTCTCAGCCTCATTCACTGCCTCCCTTCTTAACCCTCTGGAGTTTGAGGCCTCTCAGCCACTTTTGGGGTAGTCTGACATGCCTTGACATTTTAAAATATTTCACCTATCTAAAAAACATTTATCCCAAAGTGTTACATGTGCTTTTATTCAGCATAAACTCAGCACCAATAATCTGAGACCACTTAGAATATTATTATTCTATTTTTTGTTAAAATCAACTTCAAACATATACTTCTCCAAAACCTAAATCTCTGTCATATCCCGCCAGCGGGATAGCCGACCTCATACACCTCCAGAGCCGACCTCATACACTGCTTCGCTTCTCAGCCTCATACACTGCCTCCCTTCTCAGCTTCATTCACTACCTCGCTTCTCAACCTCATACACTGCCTTGCTTTCAGCCTCATTCACCGCCTCCCTTCTCAGCTTCATTCACTGCCTCCCTTCTCAGCCTCATACACTGCCTTGCTTCTCAGCCTCATTCACTGCCTCCCATCTCCATTCCACCATCCGCATCCACTCCCGGCCCTTCGCATTTCTGTTTTTTCCCACTTCCCGACCTACGCTGGCATGCCACGGGCTTGAACATTTTCTGCCAACACTGCCGTACATGCAGCTCACAGTCAGGCTTTGTGTGTGGCTGCAAACAAACATAATTTGTTTGACCCTGAAACAGACAGATTTTTGGATTTTGCTTTGGGAAATATAATTTTCTCATCATTAGGAAAATACTAAAAATGAAACAGCACCATGAGCAGAAACTTGTGCCCACTGCTGCTATCCTACCTGGAAGCCTTCCACAATTTTGGGGAATAATATCCCCAAAACAGCACCTGAGGCTGGACTGGAGATGCGTTTGACAAATACGGGTCACTGAAAAGCCTCTGCGGCTTCCGTTATAGCGCGCGCATCATCCCCAGGGAGGTTCGGGGACAAAAAACGCTGGTTCTATTTTCATACCACAATTTAAAAATGTTTTAAAGCCAAGTATATTAAGACTTCTAAATTACTTGTAAAGGTGTCTTCCAAAATGATTATGGAAGACAGAAATTAGGGGGTTGGGCAACGTGATGATAACTGCATAATTTTGTTCTTAATTATCTCCGTGGGGGGGCACGAGGTTCCATATTAGACGAGTCAAACGCAGGGAACGAACGCGCCAAAACGGCAGGGATACCAGCTCTCGCGCATGTGACGTGACACCCACGCTTTCAGACTCTCACACAAGAAATCTTACGGCAAATCTATATTATTCCATTATAAACCTAAAATTAGCTACATCAAAAGCGTTGGGGTAGTTTGCAAACCCTACAGACTATTTACAAGGTAATAAAACTGTTACATACATGTAAATGTCACACCAACCAGCTGAGCGAAGTTGGTGACACTGATGTTACGGGGCGCCTGTGGGGACGAGGGCATGACCGCGTGCCCTGCCCGTAGCTATAGACTGCAGAAGGGAACAGAAATGCCGGTTACGCACAACTAACCGGCACCTGTGCTTTATCCGCGGGCGAAAATAGTCCGGGGAAAGCGAGTTTTGTCAAGGTCGAAAAAATCATTTCCGCGGATGTCTGGTTGTCTTGAATATAATAATATAATATAATTCATCCATAACCACTTACCCTACATGGGGTCACATTAAGCCTGTAGCCTGTCCCAAGAAGTACATTCGACTCCCCAGATAGGACGTCACTTCAATAATAGCATAGAACGAAAATAAAATATAAAATATACATATTTGCTTATGCCCTTTATGGAGCTCCAGTTTCAGCAACATTTATTTCAAAATAGATTATTTGCTTATCATTTGGTGCAAAAAGGACAGAAAGATTTGCATTATGGAACATTAATATGCTTTTCGTCTCATTATGAGGGAAAGCAAATAATTATTCAGACTACAGTGCGAAGAGCAACAGATTGCAACATACATTCTGTCTTCCCCTTGCTGATTAAAAGTAAGCTAAAGGTACAATGGATGCATGTTAACAATGCAGGAAACAATGATCACCACAACACAAATATAGGAACAAAAGCAACTCGAAAAGCCTTTATTTGGTTATGCAAAGCTAATAAAACAGTGGATAAAATTTTCATGGAGATATAAAATCAATGACATCCTGGTCATGGGCACAGGTCTGTATACTGCTAAACTTTATACTGCTTCTGACCTTTATCTAATTTGTAACTAAGTGCGTTTTCATTAACAGCAAACTTGTCCTTGTGCTACGGTCCATAGATCTCCTAAAATGTGTAATTAACACCCAATTATTCTATTTGTAATTTCCATTATGTATGGAATCATTAAAAGCTATTTTGGAGAGGTGGTTCACTGGGCAATGTGAGACTGACAGCTCCCGGGTTGTGGGTTCAACTCCCACTCCTGGCTCACACAGACTGCCTTTTGTTGTATGTGGGACACATGATAGACTGGTATCCCATTCATACATATATTAAAGTTTAATATCTGTACATTTAAATTTTACTTTATCTAATCTTCCTACTATTTCTGTACAAGGATTTACAAAGGAAACATTTAGTTTATCTGTAGCTTTTCTGACTCATAGAGTCAATCTGTTTGTTTAAGGAAAAGCAAAGTTTAAAAAGATTGCATTGTGCTGCACTCATCCAAGGGTTAGCATGTGATGCTGGATTGCAACCTTGGTAAGCCATGACTACACTGGAAGGAAAGCCAATGAGACAGGCCTTGAACAATGAGACTGGCCTTGAAGTGGATGCCAAGCCTTCAGCACACACACCACTCTACATAAAAAAAACTGCAGCTCATTCACAAGACAGCAAAAACCCTGAGGATAGTATTGTTCTAGCAAAACAATAATGACGAAACTTGATCATTTAAGCAGAAACCATATACGAAGACATATGAATATAGTATTCATACATGCAAATTAGTTCGGATGGGATCCATGAAGACTACGAAAGGAACGCCATTTTCGCCTTTGCATTGTGAAATAAACACGCTAATTTATTGGTTATGATAAGCATACTAAATTGCGAAACACGCAAAATGCCTCAACAGCCAAAATTTGCTTCTCTTTGTGAATTAACGAGCTTCTTTACTTCTACGCAACCTCGCAAGGCTCTAGCACACCTGGAAAAAAAGAGCAGCGGCTGATACGATCATTGGCGCCACCATTCTGCAGCGCTTTGATCTCAAAGACAGCCCACGCAAAGAGGTTTATTTAAATTCAGAGCCAGGCAGCCAATGCATTTTAGTTGATGCAACATGTCTTGGGCGGTATGGTCGTCACGCATTACAGGTTGGGGCAAAAGCAGTCCAGCATATCAGGCCGCCTCTGGACAGCGGGTTAGCCTGAGAGTTAGGGGACAGTGACCAGGAAGTGACAAGGTCCTGCCTCCTTTCACCTGTAGCCGGTGACTGATTTGATGGAATCTCTGAATGGAGATAAAACGGAAACCAAAAAATCCTGGGAGGTACCAGGAATCTAATAGCATGGGGTGGGTGGGGGGGGGGGGGGTTGGGTGTGGGTATTACAGCGTTTGGCCGGCGGACAGTTGCAGGCCTCGCAGCTGTCCGAGATTTTAAGCGCCTGACAGGGGAGAGACACGACACATGGGAGTAGCTTTGCTGGCAGCTCCATCAGAGGCTGCCTTCTTTATCTGGACCCCGCAGAGCGATCCCCCGAGACGTCCATCATCCCCGCCAAGTGGCCCCAGCCACCGTACTTAAAAACGGCACCCCGCTTTGCAGCCTTGCCTAGAGCTCACCGACTGGCCTGACGGATAAATATAACCACGGCAGCTCTGGACCTACAGTACTCCTCACTGCTAGGTCCACGCCGCCGGCACCGACCCGGCAGGCACTTCTCAAATGAAGTAGACGCAAACCTTAGGAAGGTAGCTGTTCTGGCCATACTGTGCTGTGTAGAGCAGAGGCAGCAAAGTCCCAGGACAAGTGCTGCTGTAGTACACAAATACATTGGGATGTATGAAAGGCTTCAAAAAGTCACACTGGAGTAAAACACCAGAGAAATTATTGAACAAAGATGCCCCTTTAAAGTTGATGGCTAAGAGCATTGAGTTAAAAGTGAATTCTTCTCCTTTCCCCCTTACATTAATAAAATGTAAAATTCAGCAAAGCTTTCGATGAAGCCAACCGCGTGTACTATGAATGACAGTGGGTGCTGTACACAGAATGTCCAACAGCACAGAAGCGGAGCTCAGTATTAGAGTGAACCGTCATGGCTGACTCCTTCTTCCCTTCAGTTTTGAGTATAGCCATATGTGCTTAATACTGATCTTCAGTTAGACAGTTTAGCATAAAGAGTGGACAGTAATAGCTGTGTAACCATCAGGTAGCAGTACCACTTTCAAAATTCCAAACTTGCAGACTTGCCTTCATGCGGTACTCAGGTCACACATGCTGACGAGTCTTCAGCACTGCGCTGAAGCACAGTTTGACATGTCAAGTGTAGGCCGCCATGTCGAGAGAGCAGCCCCAGAAGCAACACAATTCCTGCTACGGGGCTCTGTCATTACTCACGTCTACAATCCAGCGCAGGAGTGAGTTTTCCAAGACTGTCCTCAACTGATGACCAATCATAGCTCTCAGTGGTGACACCACGATTGGTTAGAAGAAGGTGACATAACCAACTATTGACATTATTGCTCTTGACTCACTTGACCTTTAGTAGAGAACCAGTTAAGATAAACTCTTAGCTCCTAAACCCCACAGTGTGATCTTCACCAAAGGTCATGACATACGCATGACTGAGGTTTTCATATAGAGGTATGGGACACACAAGGTCCCCTGGGGATGAGTCACACACTCCAGGGATCACGGGGAATGTGCTGGCCAGCAGCCCGGGTGCCGTTGAGGCTGCAGCGCAATGGCGTGCCTCAATGGGCTTCAATGCGGCACCACGATTCGCCGCTGACTTTTCTCCAGTTCGCGGAAGGATCTGGTCTCTTCATGGGCATCCGTGAAAAAAACTGGGAAAGCGCCGCTGCCTGCAAGGTCAAACCGGCTCAAGGCCCGAAAGCGGGGGCCGAGCTAAATAAGCATGTTTCTCATTGCCCAGCTCCACTTACCACCCTATCACTGTGTGGACAGACTTAATTAGACACAAGCAAAACTCAGGCCCAAATTATCATCCCGTAGATAATGTCAGTAATTCACTCTTATAATTACTACGTTGCATGACAGAGAAAACAAAGGTGCATTTTTACATAACCTTCAGAAATTGTTGGTTAATGTGTAGAACACTGACTTAACAAATAGACCATACCCTACATGGTGTATATCACAGAGAAATATGAAACACAACTATGGCATCAAAAAGGGTTTTTTTTGTCCTTTGGGGTAAAGATCATGCATCATGATGTCCATCGTGGGCATCTGGTCCACATGATGCTCAGAGCCAGGGCTAATTAAAGAAGCCCTCTTAATGACATCTTCAAAAGACGCATCAGCACAACATGAGTGATAAAGAGTAATCATGTGAGGCTTATGACAATCAAATGAACCAGTTTATGGCTGTTTTCCGTCGTGATGGGGAGGCTGTACTGGCATAGCATTGGGCAGGAAAATTACAGCCATCAAAGGTGGAAATTATGCGGCTAAACAAGGAAAAAGTCATTAAATTGAGTCGTGTTTCATGGCGCACTCGTAATGTGGGCACGATTCTGGTTTGACTCGCTGACCACGACCTTGTTTACATACGTCTTAGACTGACGCATCCAAAGATCATTCAAAAAGATCAGCAGCACTGACCATTCAGCTGCTAACTTCGTTTACATATCAAAGGACACTCATCTATCACTGTTTCATAGTCCCCAAGGCCAGCCAAGGCACCAGTTAACCTTCACATTCAACACGCGGTCCTTGCTCTGTTCCTGCGGTCGTCCGTTTCCTCGGGCACTATGGCACGCTTAAGAGACAGACAAGGAACATCGGGAGAAGCCTACAGATGACAAATCACGGCGACATCACAACCATTGGAACATTACATACGCTTCACGTTTTCTCCTGGAGGAAAATGTCACAAAATAATGCAAAACGTTTCTTCCATAGTGAATAAGATAATAAGACTGTAAGGTCACAAAACTGTAGTATGGAATGACAAGAGACAGCAAGACAGGCATTTTCTCCAGACGCTGCCCTGACCTGAGATCTGCGGTCTCCCTGTGTTCATACAGGCTGCTTGGCCAGGCCATCATCTGCCAGTTGGCCCCTTGAGGTTGTGCCAGATCTCTAAAGAAAACTCTACATTCCCACGGATCAAACACCAACTTATAATGGGATTCGCAGCATGACTAATTAGACGCCACCAAGTTTATCACTCTAAGGCACAAACCATTGGAATGCACAACAGGAAACCCTCGCAACGACAGCGTATTCTTCAACATTTCAAAACACTAACTCATATGTTGTATAATTCACCTCCATGATAATAAAATGCATAAATGCTTTAATACATTTTATTGCCATTTTAAAATGCATCCATACCACTTATTATCCAGTACAGGATCACAGTGAACAGCCCATTCCCGACAGCCAGGGGGACCCCATGGATGATGACTGTGCCACAGTGACACCGTGTGACATTGCAAATGGGCAATTCTGCAGCAGAGGTAATTCTGTTACCAAAATGTTATGCATTTGGTGAAGGGGTGCAATACCATTATGCAGCATAATTTGATGCAACAGCAGAGTTGGGATACCAGCAGAGAACTGATCATTTCAAGCAAAGCAAGTCAGTTCTTTTTAAATTGTAGCCGGATTTTCCTCTGATTGAAATTCCATTACTGAAGAACTAGGCAAATGTGAACACTCCAAAGGAAATTGCAACAGAATCACATATTTAAACTGGGTAACACCTTATCGATCATCACACACAACTTAAAAAACTTTACTCAAGACAACCAAACTACAACCAAATGTCTACCGAATTCCCAATATGAAGATATTCCAAACATTCGATCCACACTAACATGCTGAGTAGTCCTGTTCCTTGCCTTCCCAGCTACAACATGCTGCTCAGGGAACATCTAGCATGACCTCCTTGTGTTCTGGAGGTCAGTCTTGAGCTCGGCCCCTGCCAGAGCTCAGGGAGGAGCTCAGGACTAACAGCTAATTTGGAGGAGCCATTAAATCGGTCTCTAGAGTCACAGAAGCTGGGTGTTTGTCGGGGATCTGACTCTCCCAGTGGGGACAGGCAGGCAGCTTGGTGGGGCAGCTTCAGGTCTCTGAGCACAGCCTGGCCGCTCGTTAAGCACCGTTAGCTTACAGCGGCTCTTGCTCTGCCATTACTGTGCTGGCTTCACAATTAGTCACCAGTCACTGAATAATACGCAACTGACACACTGACACTGTGGAACCTGCATGACAAAATGCCCCACAGATCCAACTATCTGGGACAGAACTACACACACTGTTCTTCTTACTATGAATCCACATTTTGACAGACCACAGTACGGCTAATTAGCCAGTGTGCTGGTCCACCTTGCGGCCATTTTCACTTCCACAGAGGCCTCGTGAAACCACAGCCTCGCCAGCTCCCCACTAATGATTTACGTGATGCTAAGAAGCCAGGCGCCGCAAAACCGATGTTTAGAAGATAAACCTCGGGGATTAGTTACATCTCGCTGCGTGGAACAAAATGCCGAGGCAGCAGTGACAGACAGCCGGCCACTAGGGGGGGCAACATCAAAGGATGCACACCACCACCTGCAGAAAGGCAGCGCCATCCGCATGCACCAGTCAGCTAACATAATGCTATAAGGCAGCTTCAGCTGCAGAAAATGGCAGCTTATTGAGAGAAATATTAGACATTACAGCCCCATAACAGAGCTGTCAGCCTGTCACTCTCCATCAGGGCTGACATGTTATATATTTTGCAATATCTAATTTACAATAGGTAGATATTTTTATCTATTATTAATCTATTTTAAAGTATAAATTATTTTGCATAGAATACATGTTAATTAAGGCAGATATGATCTGTGCAGCTACCCCACTATGACATTTTTTATCATCTTACTAATCAACATTTGCAGTCATAATTCTCCTGCAAAAAAAGATGAGTTATTAAAGATAAAAAGCAAAATCTGAGAAAGACGCGTCTTTGCCAGCAGGAACCTGACACCAGCCTTTCAAAGCTATCGTTTCTCAATAAATCACTGCACGGAGCAAAGTCTGACCCCTGCTGGAGAGTCTGTGGAAAGGGACCTTCAGGCTGGAGGGGGGGGTTGTATTTACCATGAAATGACAAACACTAGGGGCATCTCCTCTGAGCATTTGTGACCGCTTCCTCGCGGGGAATCTGGAAATAATGAACGACCCGACCTTCACAGTGTGCGGTGCTTATAATCTCTCACTAATCAGGCGGAGCTGGACGCGGAAACACGAAACGTCGCCGATCACAGAGGCGCGGCGTGTCACCTCGCGGCACCGCTCACGGTCCGCAGAGGACCCCGACGCTCGCCAGGAACATCTGCTGATGCTTCGTCTGACACATCCCCCTTATTTTAGGATTAAGGAAAAACGTGGGAAGCTCCACCCAGTAGCTGTGAGGTTCTCCTGAAGCTCCTGAGGTGCCGACCAGCTGGTCCACAGAATGTACACTAAATATAGCAAATAAGTAATGCAGCAGGTAAACACTATTTCAATTAGTTATGCTACCTGTGGTGAGGGCGACACATTAACCAGTAGGAGGATAAAAAGAATTTTCTTAGCAGTGATTTTACACAGTTTAATGGTCGTTATCTTCCCTGTAAATTCTACGCAAAACTGTAAGCTGTTAGCACGAAATAAGGGGCTTCTGCAAGGTGAGGGCAGGACCCTGTGCACACAATCTGTGCTAGACTGATGCCTGCTGACAATGGCAATGAGTTGCAAACGCGAAAGAATATGTGAATAAAAAACTGAATAGCAGTAGCACAACTGGAGATGTTCCTTTGGTTTGGGTATGAGGTCACACACAGACACACAGCAGCCTTGCCAGGGTTCCTGTGCGTCTCGCACCTAATCCGTGATAATCTCTAAAAACAGCCATGCCCACTGCAGAAAGTCTGCTAAAGAATGAGAAGTTCCACATTTCTTATTCATGGGTTGTAAAGATCAATCCGGCTTCCAGTGCCACCCGCGCCCCTTCATCACCGAGACACGGCCACAAAGCACATGCCACCAGCAGGATTCACAAACACTCACAGGCCTATTTTTAGATGTATTATTATTCCGAATGAAGAGAGCTTTCGAGTTTGTTTTTGTAAAGCTTTGGTTCCTGGTTCTATGGAGCTGGCAGAAGCCCACGAGCCTCTTCCAGTGTCAGTCTGCGTGATTTTTCTGTCCCTTAATGGACTCCGCCACTGAACATTGCCCATACAATTATAGCCTATTCTCATGCAAATTACAGACCACCTCCGTGATTCTTGGGTTTTTACAGAGAGAGTGATAAGACGTCGTGCGTCAAGTTTTTCTTTTTTCTTTTCTTAAATGAGCAGTCGCCGGTTCGTGGTCCCAAAACACAGACCACTCTCTCCCTGCTCTGGAACACCAAGGGAGCGCAGAAGATCTGGTAATCCTCACTTAAAGATGTGAAGTGATGCAGCAGGCAGCCGGAGTGGCACGCAGAGATGCGGCCCGATGGGACAGCACCGAGGCATCTCAGAACACAGCCGCCGGAGGTCACAAGCACCGGTTCCAAAGAGGCGTCCATGACTCAAAGAATGACGGCGACGCTCCGCCGTCGCCAGGGACATACATATGACAGAGCCAAAGACAGAGGAAGCATAACAACACCATCGGAACACAGGGCTGACTGGTGCATAATTAACAAGGGCACTACTGGACATGTGACCAAATGCTGCATCACTATTTAAATAAATATACATATATGCAGATATAATTTCTATTGTTCACCAAAAAGTTACTGACATCTTGCTGGATGGCTGGAAGAACATCGTTTCAGATCCCAAACCTCTCGTCAGAGACAGCCCAGCCATTGCATGCTGGATTTATTAATTAATATTAATATTCAAGTTAAATAACTTGATAATGTATCGATTAACTCAACAAAAACATGGGTATACTGGGCGGTTACTGCAAATCCAGGGGTGACTTTCAGGGAGGTTTTCAAATGGCAAAGCTAACACACATTGACAGACATAAAATTATAGTTTAACACCAATACAAAGATAATTTAAATGTAATTTTCCTTGGCAGCCATTTGTGTGGTATTGTAAATCTATCTCAGCGCCTGATAATGGACCACTGAACGTGCGGTTCCGAGCCGTCTTTGTCTAAATGCCTCCTGTACTGTTTCACGCTGCCTCTTCTCATAACCGTGAGCAAAACTGCTCATCGAGCAAGCTGGCCCGCCCTGCGTGACCCCGATCACCAAACCCGGTGCATGGAGGGGGGGCATGGCTGGGGAATCATTACTGCAGATCTGGTGGCAGCTTTCAGATGAAGGGGAGGCGGCAGCAGCATGGGAGAGGGGGAGGCACCCGATAAACGGCTCTCTGCTCCTCCCCCGTCCAGACGGAGGACCCCCCCACTAATACCGAGCCTAACCCCTAAGGTCAAATCAGCATGTGCACCTGATGTTCAAACAAAGATGAAAACCACCGGTAACCACGGCGATAGACCCAACTCCTATTCTGTGTACTAAATACTGTATTTAAATAAACTTGCTAGGCAACACAAAACATGGTGAGTCCATACATCCGTCCTCCATAACCACGTTCGCCAAGCCAGTCTGCCACACAAGCCGTCATCTTTAGAAATACTATTGATGTACTTTTATGCCCTATTTAACTTGACCCACGATCAATTTGGTTTTCAGACTTGAAGACCTAGGCCTACATAAACGTGCAGAATTCACATCTCGCACAAACACAGCAGAATAGGCAGTATTTTTTCCTATTTGAGAGTCCACGGTGACTGATGCCGTTCTCACGAGTGAATGTCCAAGCAAGCTTGATAAAACCACAGAAGATGGAGCGATTACTCTCACAATATCGTTCAGGAAGGAGAAAATGAGCAGGGCGGTCGCTTGTCCAAACAATGAACGCACTGATCTCTAATACTCAGTCACACACGTGACAGAAAGCGCCGTAAGCCATTCCCGCGCTGCCAATAGGAGGAGGCACAAGGCGTGAGCAATGAAAACAAGAAGGGAGCAGAAAGGCCAATGTCACTCTACACCATGCACAATGATGCAGAAGAGTACAATGAAGCGATACCTTCCCAACTGCAGAGGTGCATGGAAATGGTGCCTTAACAAACGACTTACACAGGGCACAGCACGCCAAATGCAATAAATCCAAACAAAGCAGGCCCACTCCAAATTCAATAAACTGACAAAAACACGGGACACACTGACTGCTGCGGTTAGGCTATAGGACGAAGACAGAATCTGCGATGAGAACTTCAGAGTACCTGTAGGTTAAAGCTCATTTTAGGCGAGAGGAATATTGAAATTAAAATGTCACTTTATTGATTTGTTCTTGGGGTTGAACATAAGGCCAGCAATCACTCCCAAATCGGCTTCAGCATTCCGGGCGCTGACCAGCCAAGCGATACATACCAGGCTGAAATGACCCTCCTCTCTGAATCAATAATGATCTAAAGGAACGTAATTAATCTCCCCGTACATCACGCAGAATGACAGACTGGCGCAAGGATGAGGGAACAATGGAAACGCTTTGGTTTCCGTACTCCGAAGCGTCCCTGATTTTTAGCACATCGAATTTCTCATGGATGGAAAATAAACGATCTACCGTGTGTGTCCGCTTTAACACTCAACCAGAAGAGAATACAGTACAGACATGTCCTTCAAAGACGGTCAGATTCATTCGGTTAATTTAAAGGAAGGCAACCCGGAATTGAGAAGCCATGAATACATTGCCATTCGAGTTTCCTTCTTAGTTCTGAATGAAATCTTTGAAGCTGTCATTTTGAAAACCAGTTTAATCCCCAACATATAGTGAACTGCTCCTAAAACAAGCATTTTATCAGCCGGTTCCAGTATGGAGTAGAGTTTTTGTACAACTAGATAAAGAGATTAACTTTGCAAATCTCTTCCAGCATGTGATGTATAAACTATGTGCCAAAGTCTAAATTATACAGGTCAATGAGGAACACAAGGGAGGGCGGCTTTTTGGGGTGTTTCTAAATGGGTATAGAGACAAGATCCAAATGTGTCAACGCCAATCCAATGACTACAAGATTGAGACATTAATTAGTCACTGCTCAGGAAATTATGGTAACTGGCTATTTTAAGAGCCTTCCGCCCGTTCACACTTGCAGTTCACATCTTCCAACAACCAAACCAAATTATCCACACTGAAAAATGGGAAGGGGGATGAAAACGGAGACATTGTAGGTAAGACAGTACGTAACACAGGAAATAACTAGTTATCATCAGAAGCGTATTAGCAATGCTAATGCGGTCCATTTGGTGAGATCCAGCATTTGAATAATTAATGATAATAACAGTGCAGCATTATGCCATGAATTTAAAAAGTCTGCCAGGCTGATGAGACGTCTTCAGGTCCATTATCCTCCATCAGTACGCGGCTCAGAGACGGACATCGCGCCCATCTGTTGGGCTCTGACTGGAAGAGGGATAACCATGCAGGCCCTGCTCTGGTCCATGTTCATCTTGCAGGGCAGATAAAATCTAAAGCGGAGGGAAGATACTTAATAATGGCACTGGGGAAAACGGGGAGAGAAGGGGGCGCGGACCCAACGCGTCGGAACTGCCGTCGCGATCGGATTTCCCTGCATTTTCTCCGTAGAAATCGCAATGTCAAAGTGACCGTGCCCGGAAAAATATAGTCTCACCGGCGTCAGCACAAAAATACAACGTACACAGACGGATGCAAGCCAAGCTTCTTATCCCAACACATCAGGCGACGAGAGCAGTAACACCCCCGAATATGTACTGCCCATCAGCGATAATATCCACGCCGATTACATTTTTCTGGCGTTTTGCACATTTGCCTTTATGCATATGTAATTTTAAACCGTGTTCGCTGTCTAATTTTGGGGTGTTTTGACAGCGAGATCATACGGAATATTGGTGAGAATAAGGCAAATGTACGATTATTCCGTGTGTTACTATGCAATTATTTTAAAACGTTTGAAGTCTCGGGGGCGGAGGTACCTATTAAAATTATCAATGACTACAAAAAATTGAAGAGAAATTGCTGCAAATGAGCATAACGTACAGCGTCTCACAAATACATACCCTTTTTAAGCACTGCCCGATTTACGTATGAGATCTATTTAAATTCTCAATACTATGTCCTACTCTGATAATAAAGGTCAAACTATTGTATTTCATCATGGCAGATGGGTGACACCTACTATTCACAATCAGATACACACCATGAAAATATAGGCCTAATTTATCATAAAATTACAGCTCGGGTAAGTGAGAACCAGACGGCTAGGAAAGGTGAGTTAACACCTTCAGCCAGGGCGTGTAACAGGGCATTTTCCGCGAGTCTTTATCGTACGTACGCGCCCTTATCACATACAGTGTCCTCAGCAATCAGTCTTCAGACCACGACTGAGATATCAGCTGAGCTTTCAATCCCGCTGAATTCCAGACCGGGGACTAGAGACTGCCTGCATTTACCACACTCAGTAGTAAGACGATTGGAATGACGACAGCTTCTCCATGTTTCGGCCAGGTCAAGGGATGATGTTCAAAGCCCAGGTGGCTACATTCCGACTGTGAGGACGGGCTGATGCCCTGGGGGGCAGTCTTCAGCACACACCCCCACGCTTTGGCCGGACACCAGGACCACGTCCCTGGCTGCCACACAAACTGTGGGTCAGAACGCACTGTGGCAGCATGCTGAGAGGGACAGGCAGCCCAACCGGGTTTGAGATCCTTCAATTAGAGCGTCATCTGCCACAGAGATTCTGAAGTGGCCTGTCGGATTAGTGGGACACCGGTGGGGGGGGAGGGGGGGAGTCACGAGATGATTTCAAGAACATGTTTTAGACTTTTAAAAAACATGAAAGAATATTACATTTTAACCATAACTATAACTGGTCACTGCGAAAAAATCCACAAAGGGTGGCTATCGCTCCCCCCGCTGGCAAGATTTGCAGAGGGGAAGAGTCGCAAGTGTCTGGCTCTGTGAGTCGTGGCATGAACATTTTGAGAACCCAAGCTGGACCCAGAGCATTACCACTACCAGAGTACGGCACAACAGAAGGGACAAAAATGTCAAAGCACAATTTGCCTATTGATAGCAATAATAAAGATATTAGTGTATGATTTGGAATATACAGTATACCAGTGAAAAGCTCATAAACCATATAGTAAGTGAAGCACAACATCACTGTGGCAAAGTGCCAGGAAGGCTGTGCTTCACTGTATCACCCATGGTTGATGAAATTACATGAAATGCCAGACCTTCACTAAGCCCAGGCCAGCACCCTCGCACCAAGGGTGGGAGCAAAGGCATTCACATTTATTCACTGCCCAGTACATAAAAATTACGCATGAATAATTCAGCACTGACTTATTTCAGCAATACAGAACCTGGAATTTTATGTAATCAATAAAGGATACCATATGCAAGAAAGTAAATTTTAGGGACGTTCACCATAAAGTAGAATTAAAATCATGAAAATAAAATTCAGATGGCACTCCCCATCATAACTGCTTTTCACGCGCATTAGCCAACTACAAAATGTGTTTCTGATGAGCTGGCAAAAAGCTGTTGACCACAAATCCCCCCCCAGCCAAAACAGCCTCCCGTGATTCGAAGGGAGCCCATTCATGCAGACAGGACTCCGGAAGTCATCTGCCCCCCCCAAGCGAGCCCCTGCCAGCTCTCCACTCCTGATCAATAGCCGGTCTCTCCAGCTCCCCGCTGAAAATACCTGGTCTCTGACAGGACTCACCACTGAACCACTAATTAATCCACTAGCAAGACGCAGGAGCTGGGCTAGGGGTCCAAGCCTTTGGTGCCGGTTTTAATAATCATGCGAGTCAAAATTCACTGTTATTCTAAGGAAAGTCAAACACGGGACAATGAGGGACGAAAGCAGGAAGACAAGGAGAACAAGGAGCGTGCAATGATTCTACACCTGAATGGCCGTGATGTATCCCATCAGTTGGTCTAAGCTGACTGGAAGCTGGTATCTGCCACCGCACGACTCCATTGGCTGTTGCCTGGACGTGGCAGGACAAGCAGCCAATCAGACTGGCATGACTGGAGCATCAATATGTGGAAAAGGCCCCCATATGACAGACAAACTGCTGAACAGTACCCAGAATATTATTACTGTATAAACTCATTTGTGTCGCTGACAATCTGCAAAATCTAATTTAATTCCAATGGTGTACATGTACACACATCTTACAGAACTTGGGAGGAGCAGAATCCCCATTTGTACTGGTGTTTTTGCATCCTAGACTCATAGATTTCAACAATTTTGGGAAACAGACTCGATGTCTGACACCGCTATTAAAAATTACATTTGAATCGGTACATTTTGTTACAGACTTGCAGCAGATTGCAGCACAGCAGAGGAAACAGCCTTCGGTTCGGGACTAAAATATTAGATGCGGGAGATCTTGGATTGGTCAACCTCACCCTCCCCAAGACAGAGAGCCAGTATTCCCGAAACTAAATGTACACACTTGTCAAATCAGCATGCATTTTTCTTATCTATATTTATGCATTCAGCAGTGAGCAGCGAAAATAAAGCCTGTTGCAGTTTCAGTCTGTAAAATTAGGTTAAATACAAGTAACACATTCAATCCTTTCTGTTCTGCAGACCCATATCTGTACACAGAGGTAGAGATTTAAAGCAGTCTTCCAAAGTCAAAGGTTGGTGCTCAACACCAATCCAATGGCTTTTCCTTTCATTCTGTTTCATCACATCTTGAGGCTATCGGACCTGATGAAACTGCACACACAGCATGTGTCACGGTCAGCGGTAATATCTCTGTCGTCCTCTTTTGCCGTCTGAGGTTTAGAATGTCTGCCCCATCTGAAATAAGAAGTCTGTCACATGTCTTGGTATGGATCGATCGCCTTTCTTGCTACACTCATTTACAGGCTGAGCCGTTTCGCCTATGCTTTACTGCGAACGGTCCTTCTAGCTCCCCAAAGCGAACAGTAACACCCTGAATAGCTTTTTTGTTCCTTTACTCTCCTCATATCCTGTTCCGACTTTTTTTTCCTATTTATTTTGCTCGTGGTCACTGATCGTTATCATTCCCGATTCTTCCGTTTCATTCATCAAGGGTAGTCAGGCTTTTCACATGCCCATGCAGGGTAATTAACATCAGTAAAATTAAATCTGCACACTTGCCCATATTGTTAATTTAAATGCAATTGTATCACATCCACTATGCTTGTGTCACTGAGCTTGACTACAACTAATGATAAAGTGATAATCTATTGTCACCTTGTTGTGTGTTTCACGTTTAATAATAAAAATAAGCTCTATCATGGGTTGGGTAAGAACATCACACTGGGTCTATTCACACTGCAGGAACTTTTTTGGGAGCCAGAACCTTTTTGTAGAACCAAGGATTTTTGTTGTGTTCACACTGCAGAAGTCGGCCCGATTGGAGTTCCTCTGAGACAGTTCCAGAACCCTTCTTTAGTACCTACTCCAGGTTAGGTCCTTTTCATTCAAGCACAAACTACTGGGGAGGGACCTACAGTCACAGCCTGCTGATTGGATGATGCTTATAGTGATGGATTGCTGATTGGATGACGCTTATAGTGATGGCTTGCTGATTGGATCACGCTTATAATGATAGCTTGCTGAGTGGATGACGCTTATAGTGATAACTTGCTGATTGGTTGACCACAAGCACCGGGGCTAACATGGCAGTTACATGGAAGTTTGGGGAAAAGACATATAATTAGCAGAGCAAAAATGAGCAGATATAATTATTTTTGTACTTTTCATGGACATTTGCTTAAAACAAAGAACTTCAATGGAGTCTGCAAAGATTTCTTATTTCCCAGTCAATCTCAGCAATGTTTCCTCATTTTATTTCCCTTTTTCCTGATCCTTTTGACACTGAGCACCACAGGCGTGAATAACACCAACCAGGGTGGCTGTGTCCCGGTTCAGACAGGGCGGCACACCACGTGACCAGGCCTCAGTGCAGTGCTCTAGGTCACATGGCCAGTGACATTTCTGAGCAAACATCCATTTTTCTTTCCGCCAAGGGATTACAGCAACTGCAATTATAAAAATGCATTTTTACATACATTATCCGGTCCTGATGGATCATATTCTACTTTACAACCCAGTGTAGAGGTGCAACTGGCTTAATAATCATCTCCCTAATTTCCAAAGTGTCTTTGAAAGCTGTGTTGTGAAATATCACATATTTTAATGACAGCAGCTTGTCTGCACTCATAAGCACCTATAATTATTTATTGATGCCTACTGTCTATGAACTAATTCGCAGTTCCTCTTGGAGCCTCATACTTACAGGTTTCCTAGTCTACCGGCTTTGAGCTGAGGTGACTGTTCAGTCTGCTATTTGCTGGCAAGCTTTACTGATTCACAATACACAGATATAGAGAGATTTGTAAATTTTACTGCATGGTATTTTCTTACCTTGGAAATGACCAGCACCGAACAGGGACATCACTACAGTAACGTAGTACAGTAATGCTTTGAAGAGATGCAAATGCGCACCAGAAGATAGAAGAGGTGTCTGGCATTATGTCAAATGTTAAATGTCATACTTGCTATCATTAAGCTTGAGTAAGATGCATAATTTGATGTGCGTCAGCTGAATACCTAGCTATAAATACAAGAGAACAGAAGTTATATTCTGTATAAAGAACAATCAAAAGGCATTTTAAAAAGAAAAACTGTAATTAGTAATTGTAAATAAAATGGGCTTACAATGACAAATACAATGGGTCATGAAAATGGAAATTACATTAATTAACATTGTAGCAGCACCACTGCAATGACAAAGTGGGGAAAAAAACACCTTTTCTCAACCAATATAATTGGTTGGATTAGCAGGCTGGGTGACTACCAGAATAATGTCAGGAGCAGAAGTGGGCATGAAACACATCTCCTGAGACCCTCTGGAACAGTTTGGCCCCGAGGTGACAGTGATTAGACAGGAGAATCAGTCTAATTACTAATGCAATTGTGTTTTCTCATTAAAATAAATCATGGAAATGAATTATGTATTTTTACTGTAGATTTCTCGTAGTGTGTAGCCAATGTTTGCTGTTCTCTGACATCTGGAGGGAAAACTTGTACGAGCAGAGAAACAGAAGAAACTGACTATAAGAAAGGAATTAACTAGATAAATATGCAAAATGTGGTCCGCTGAATATTGCGTGGTGTATGCTCTGCCATAATTCCTTAACAAAAACATTACAGACAGCATCTTCATTATTTTGAACTGCTACATACTTAAGGGCTGTACGTGTATGCGGGGATCCGTATGGCGTTTCAGAAGTGGGTCATCAGTGTGTTTAGAGCACCATCGCACGCCATCCTTTACATGCAGGTCCGCGGCACATCGCGTTTATGGCATGTGTGAATCACAAAAAAACGCACACATATTTATGTTTGGGTAAACTGGTCATTGCATATTTCTGGGCGAATTATAAAAATCACGGACGACACGTCAGTCACTCCACAAATGTGTATTTTAATACATATGCAGAATGTCATTTATAGAAACACCACAGCATCTGTTTCAAACGCTTTTGTTCTGCATTTACAGATCACCCTCCGATAGGCCTCATATATCTCAACGCCGATACTAAAATTACGTCTATGAATACATTTTAATAGACATCGGATTTAACACAGGCGCAAGCTACCTTCATTTAGACAACGTGCAACTCAAAAAGAAAATAATCTAGATAGATCTAAACAGAAATTCCATGGCTTCGGTATTTACATTCATTAGCCTAATAACTGCAAATCGACAGAAAAATCTGAAAAATAAAACAGCCACATACTAAACTTAAATTTATATACTACATGGTGCATGCGATATTATGCATATCAACGCAGTCCATATTTTTGGCCAATCGCAAAGCTAGATCTACGATAAGATACAAAATACGTAATGGCATTAACGTTGCTCTTCCACTAGCTGTAACACATCTGTATCGCGCTTTTGTGCAATAAAACGCTGCTAAAATATAACACGCAGCGCCTTCACAATAAACCAGTTCCTGTCTGATCAATTCAAAGGCAATCGATTCAAACACACTAAAGAAAAAAAGATAGATGGGGAAATGGAGATGCTTCTCCTCGCCGAGTCATTAATTATATACAACCGTAATATAATGTTTCATCCCACCTATACAAAACGACGGTCCTTTTTAATAGGTATCATTCCTTGGCACAGACACAATTAGGGTAATTCGCGATATACTGCAAAAAACCAGCGAAGACCTAGACGGGAAAAGAAGCAAACGATTGAAATTTAGGTCACTAGGCAGGAAAAGTGGTGAAAGCCGCCTCGTATGGAGGATCAGCATCAAACTGCTCTCCGTACAGTTCAGATTTATACTCAGTCACCACCAATAAAGCCAAACGTTTAACACGGCTGCTGCCACTTAAAATGCGGTGCGCATCATTGAAGCAAGACAGAAAAAAAAAAAACTCATAATCCCTATAATTAAGATGCAAAAACGGGAAACCCCTCTTTAAACAAAAGATAAATGCGTCCACCGTGCAGAGCAGGTCGGGAGAATAAAAGCGACTAGAATGACATTGCACTTACCAAATAATATCCAGAGGCAGGAAGCACGCTCTCTCTCCTTTACACTCCCCTTTTCTTTCTGTCCGATATTCAAACAGAGACAGGTCGCACTGTCATGCCCCAAAGGTTCGCCTTAAAGTGGAGGCGGACTGCGAGGGGGCAGAGCGGCATCCGCCGGCTTGCGGGGAGAGCGGGGCACTGCGGTGCGCAGCCACTGAGGCAGCAGCAGCAGCAGAAGCAGCGGCAGGGAGCGGACGCGCTCCTCGCAAGCAGCGCCCCGAGGCACGCCGGAGCGCCAACAGCGACACCTGCTGGCTGATGCCGGCCACGCATCTGCGCGCCTCCTTCGCCCACTCGTCGCCCCCGCTCTCCACGCCCGATCCAAATTAATGTTGCGGATCCTCATCCAGCTACCTATAGGCGCCCGGGCTTTTCCCGCACATTAAAACTCCGGCTTTTGTGTGCAGCGGCGCGTTAGTCGCATCTCATGTGCATCTCAGAATCGTTTTTGTCAGGCCATTTGTTTCTTATCCTTTAACCTTTGAACTAGGGAAAAAAACGAGGATGCGCGCCGTTATGTTATTAGCTCGTCTAAAGTGTAAAGCGGAATTGTATTTAAAAGTCATTAGTACGATAGGACTGATTTATACAAAACACGCGCCGCTTATAGTGGCTTTTGTAGTGTTTGTTGTCAATGGACAATATTTACCCCCTTGGTTCATCACATGCAAGAAGTGCTCTGAAAATAACCAGACAACAATGTGGTTTATTAGGCAGCACATAATGCAGAGTTGGCGAGGGATGTTGAAACGGGATGTTTTATTCATCCTGTTCGCTTACTCTTCCTCTCACCTTTTGATTATACACTCCTTCTTAGTATTGATGCCATTATTCTCCTCCCGGACTTCAGCCGCCGTATCCGCTTCTACTCACCGACACGCAAAAAAAATGTATCAGCAGAGGTTTGGCAGGTTTAATTAAGTGCTCCGATAAACCAGCTGGCAGATTGTGAAAAAGATTTTCACTCAGTAGGTTCAACCAGCGCCCACACATATACACGTAATAGAAGAGAATAATTGCGGTACCTTAAGAAAGCCTGCGTTGTTATTGGGGTCTGATCTTATAAGGTTTTAAACACAAGAATAGGAATCTCTGTGACCCTTACACAGTATTTTTCAATACCCACTCAATATCATTTGTTTAGATGTATTATCTCTGTACTAAGACAGCGGGCAGGTCTTGGATTGGGTAATGAAAATTATGTCACGTTTGTACAAGATATCTGAGCTTTTCTGTAATGTGTGCGGGTAGCTGATGTGGGCCTGCTCTCATAATTTCTGCGCCCGCCTTCATCACCTCTCGATGTATGTCAATAACAACCTTTAAGCAGCTTATCGTGCATCTTCCCGCAGTCTGTGATAATGTAGGCCTACTACATACAATTTACTTAGGCCTATAGGTGTTTAGTTCATACTGACTTGTGTACACATAGTTATTTGCGCTAGAAAAGTTAAGTACATAAGGATACAGCAGCGTTTGAACATAGAGCTATTTGGCCATAGGTCCCTATGTAACAACACACAAACGGATATATCCAAACATCGAGATGTGACAGTCAGTAACGTCATATTACCCTGTGAACTGTTATGTCAGTGCTGCAGCGATTTAATATGTAATATGTAAACATAGTATTTGTTTAAGTTGAAGCTTAAGTAATATAAGCAAACAATTGCAGATACTGAACTGGAAGGTCTGACTAACCTTGCAATGGTGGGGGTATTTTCGCATTTTCTCACACCATTGCATATTATACATACAAATGTGTCAAGTTATGAGCAACATCGTAGATATGTTTGCGAAAGCGTACGTCGTAATGAGGAGGGAAGTTAATAATAACCCAGTAAATTATAAACCTGGCTCCGGTGTTTCCCTGGATTGGCATTTGTGTTTGGGCATTACAACACAAACCAGTCTTGAGATGAGGTCGCCACTGCAGCGACCGACATTTCCATTAAGTTCCCGTCCAGCTCCTCTTTCATAAGAGCAGCTGGCTAAACATGTTAGTGACTGATACCTTCCTGCCCCATGACATCAAGATAGGCTTCCTATCAGAGCGATTAGCAAGCCTCACCACAGCTCACATATCTGCATGGCAAATGCAATCAGCTCAAGTCCAGCCCCGTTTTTCTGCCTCATCTGTTTGGATGGGAGCTGCAGAAAAGCCGTAATGCCCTGGCGCAGCCGGAAATAGGGTGATGCATAATAATGCCGGTCTATGTTACAACATGCACTGACATGGCCAGATAAAAAGCAGAAGAGAATGCATTAGACGGTGCATTAAAAGGTGACCTACTTCCGCTAAAATGTTCATTGCTTTTCCCAGTAGCAGTGATACATGACTGGGTAGAGTGGAATAATGCATGTTATTTGTTGTAATCTGTTAAACAGGCAAGTGAACACATGATTACGGTTTCAGTTGCTCGATCGCTGCCATATTTCGATGCTGGAAGTAAGAAAACATCCCTTTCCTATAAATCCACTCTATAATGCCACTCAGACTAGATCCTTTTCTGAGTAAGAGGTTCCCGCCACGAGTGGCGCCACGGAGCGGGCAGCAGCAGCTCTCAGACGCCGGCTCTCTGGGGGAGGCACCGCGGGCTGGATGCGGGAGCCCACGTTTCCCTTTCCGCGCCCAGATGCGATGGAGTGTCCCTCGGGCGGCTCCTTCAAGCTTTTCATCATTGTTATTTGTGGGAGGAGGAAATGTCAGTCGGCCTCTAGGGGGTTAGCTGGGACTGAGTGCCCCTGATTTCACTCTCACTCTCCTCATCCGCTGGGGATCCAGCGGCATTATCTCTCCATTTGTCACTTCTCTTGATTCTTTGATGGACTTTTTTTTTTTTTTTTTTTGCCTGTTTGCTCCAATTTATCTGACAAACTGACGAAAGGACCCTATAAATGGGCGCAGCGATTCATGGTGTTTTGTGGCTGATTTGGCAGTCATACTTCATCTCCGTACGTTTGGTTTTCCGGTTTATCTAGACTAGGTGTCAGGGCGGACATTTTCATTAAATAGTGTTTATCGTACGTTTCAAGAGGCGACTTAAAGAGAAAGAAGGTTATCATACTATGTACTGCTGTCAGACACTCGCTTTACAACAAAATTATTTTTTAAAACCCACATTATAGGCATGCAAACATCTCTGATCTGTAGGCCTATGAATGGATCTTCAAACACTGACCCATTTTGCATACATTAGGGAAATTTGAGATACAAGTTTTTGTGTGTGTTTGCATGATATACCTTTTTATATATCTTAAAACATAGAACCAAACAATTTGATGTCAAATGGATGACTGGAGACTGGGGGTGTATCATATAACATTATTAATTTGCCTGTAATCTGAATTTGAGCCATACAGATTTATTTCTCATGGAGAAATGTGGACTATATATCATAACAGACACAATCTTGGACTGAGTTTTTATTGTTGGTTTTCACGCAAATCAGCTGTCTGTTTAATTTGTTATTAATTTGCACATCCATTTATTTTCAGCCTCTTCATTACTTCAGGGATGTGGGATGCTGGTAGCACAGGGCACAAGGCAGGGGAACACCTTGATGGAATATCAGTGAAGTTCAGCGCACACGAACACGCTAACACACGAACACACTAACACACGAACACACTAATACATGAACACATCGCGTAACTGCATGTCTTTGGACTGAGGGAAGAAAACCAGACTATAGCTACAGGTAAACCACAGAACACCAGGGAACATAAAACCTCCACACACAGATCACAGCTGGGCTACAAACCCCCAACCGTGGAGGTGTGACGCAACAATGCTACTGAGTAAACAGAGTTGTTGTATCTTAATATTAGGGAATAAACATCAAACTAATAAGAATTGCTGCCATAATTTAACAAGGGAGTGACAGCCATAGGCACAATAATAAGGAAACAAATTAATAACATGACAAAACAGAAATCGCACAAGTCCCTAATCCCCTAAAGTACACTTGCTTAAGGTAATGTGTTTGCCGAATAAACTAAGAGGCTTATAGCAAGGGCAAGACGCCACCGAGGAGACCTGAAGGAACAGCCAGGTAGTAGCCTACAAATTTAATGATCATTAGAATTATCTATGTGGGGCAAGATCAATAAGGATAGTTAATTCGTTATTAATTAAAAAAATCATTGTTACTGGCTGGATTATTATAAGTCAGAGTCTGAGGTAGCCCTGGTTTTTGTATGCTACATTTTAAAAACGCAAATACCTGTCAGGGAAAGAAACAACAACTGGAAAATAATAGGGTAAATGGCAGGTGTTTTCCTGTCACGGGGCTCAAGTGAGACCGATATGAACACAGCGGTCTGCGATGCTTAAGGTGATAGGAAATGGCCCATGTTAGTGCAGAGAGAGGGCTATTTTTCAGGAGAAAATACGGGGGCATAATGGCTCTGAACCTATGAAGAGCACTCAGCGTTGGTGATGCACCTGGGGATGCTGGAAGTGGCGGCATCCGTGACAAAGCCAGGCGTGTGGCAGTAAAAGCAGATGCCATGAAGGTATCATAAAGCGTCTGGAGAATTCTGGCGTGAAATAGTAAGGGATCCCTCCAGCGACTCTCCTGTGATGGTGCTGATGCTGTATGCAGTGTTCAGAGCTGGCCTCACCAATGTGTGCATGTAGCCACAGAAACTGGAAGCCACGACTGCAAACTATTTTCTGGCAGAAAATGACACATTTCTTGGGAAAATAGCGAAAATGCACCAAAGTGTAGTTTGAGGTTAGTTAATGGGGTGTACCGGTGAAGAGCGATACGCTTTCTTAGTGATTTTCTGCATTACTAGTTAACACGGGACAGTGGACACTGCACAGAGATGGATCGCTGACTGAAGTTGGGATTCTAGCAAATGGATGCTGATCAAGCAGCTTCAGAAAGGTCTTGCTTGAGGAAAAGGAAAATGCTTCGCTTCTTTCTTTTTAAAAATAATAATTTCAAAATGACATGCTGCTGCAGACAATGTGCTCTTTAGCAGCCCTGAAAACTGCCACGTTTGTTGCATTGTGCTGTGTTGTGGTGCCACCGGGGCGGCATGGGTCGGCGTAGGTGGTCCAGGTTCTCCACCCATTCAGCATCCACACCCAGCCATACAGTACGATAACAAAGGTTGTGTCTGACAGGTAGTGTTTGGTTGGATCAATACCTATATGGACCTATAGAACCACTGCGCTTTGGATCCATAACTTTAGTACAGCCTGGGACACTAAAATGGCATGAAACCATACGGAACGCCAAATACAAAGATCGTTGCCAGATATCACGTGAGAGGCTGCCGGATAGCTTAGGCCTCCTCCAAACCAGCACTATACTTACATTTTATCATTTACCAGTCAGTGAAGTTTTTGTTTGTCGGCGGCTTTCTCAAAAGTCCCAAAACATTCCCCGTTAATTTCTTATGCAGACCCAGCGATATATCAAAACAGTGGTAGGGAAAGTCGCGATGCAGAAGGGTCGATTATACGCTGTTGATGAGAGGCAAATAAATCATTCTTTCCCTTTGTTCATTTGGTCTTGGCAGTGCAATGCCATTTAAAACTGATGGAAACACGCAGTTAAGTCTTTAGTGTGATGTGCACCAAGCAAATTGTTATGGAAGTGGCTCAGCTGATTTCTTACTGCACTGTTATTGTGCTGCATTGAATTATGCAGTGAATTTTGGCATTTCGGCAGTGCAGAACAAGTCACTCTGGATGGAAAGGGAATGAAAGGCAACGTCAATGATATCGAAAGAAGTACATGCTGTTGTGAGAGGAGACCTTAATTAAAACGAAGCGCTCGTTATTCCTGTAGTACGAAGGAAAGCAGTTCGTGCTCCAGCTCTCTGAACCCGGGGCACTGATCCCCGTAGCTCATTAGACCTGGGGCTCCCAAGCAGATCAATGGACACCTCCCGGGATGTGGGGCAAACGCATTTCGCTTTGAACCCTGAATGAGGGATTAAAAAATGAAAGGCTCATCGTTTAGGCACCCACACACAATCGAGGCAGGATCACTCGCAGAAGAGACACGCATGTGATGTAAATAAACAGTTGAATTCCTTATCAGATGAGCGTAAACATTTTAATTAAATGCATTCAGGCATCTTTATATTACCTGTCACTGTTTACCAATCAGAAACCTGGCTTGGGAAGTGAAGGGAATAAAGTGTGCTATATATACACACCCTAGACCTTGTACATTTTAATAGGCAGGAATGCTTTGATCTGTGGCTAGGAAGATACTGCAATCACGTGGAGAAAAACGTACAAGATTATTCCCTCGTTCTGGCCGAGGGCATGTTCCAGAGCTCGTCTCAGCTGCTCCCGCAGCACTCATATGATTAGCCTTAGCCTTTAACTCTCCAAATTCCGTAGCCTGGTCCCCTATTAGCCAGACAAGGGTTGAGGAATCATTATAGTTAAAATATATATCCGGGCAAAAATAAATACCCTATGGTCTTCTACAGACAAGAGTATTTTTTATAAAGTAACCAATCATACGCTCAAGAGACTCGTACGAAAATGAATAGTAAAAATTTCCAGTTTCATATTTAGTGCAAATATACAACTAGATTTCTTTTCATTTAAAACTGTCATATTTTTCTTCTTAATGTATCTTTTTAAAAGTTCGTTTACACTGAAAAAAGAAAATGGTCACAATTTTTGCTGTCCTCTAGTGGCAACAAAATGTTATGAACTATACTAGGATTATACATCCATCTTCCAGTTCCAGTTATCATGTAAAGGGGCACAAGGTTCTTCATTGCACTAAAGTATAATTAATTATGGAAATGAAAAATTCACTTCCAACCGCGACCTCGTACTAGATAACAAGACGGACATATACATTTATTTCCAGCTGCTATCTACTTAAAAAAACAAAGAAACATTCTTCCTTCCATCCAACAATGCTGCTTGGGACAGGCTCCAGGTTTCTGGATCAGGATAGGAGGTTAGAAGATGGAGGCATAGATGGATGAATATCCAGTAACAGGGTCATATCCCAGGATAAATAGCGTAGGGGGATGTCAATCCACAATAATGAGCACAAACACACACTCTCGCACATCCATAAGGATAACTTATGGAGTTCTTGGCACTGTGGGAGGAGACCAGAGTACCCAGAGAAAACTGACCCTAACACAGAGAGAAAATGCACATTCCTCATGCACAGCCACGTGAGCTTCAATGCAAAGGATGGAAACAGCAGCACAACACTGTGTTGCACTAGCTGGGACATTCCCCATGAATACAGGATGTTTTTGGTTATTTACCCAGCTCCTCTTTAATGTGACTGTGTTCTGTGCTCGTAGGTGCAGTATGGCTTATTATAAGGATGTCAGCTATCTACAGGGGAATTGAAGTGAAAACATACCCGGGTGCCGTTTCAGCTTAAGTTGGGTTTGATATGCAGCCCTCTGGCCTGGCCCTCAGCTGGCGACAGCATCCTTTTTCATATACATGATGAAGTCTCTTGGCAGATCGTCCGCGACGGAGAACTCGCACAAACTCATTAACAGGTTAAGAGGAAAGGCGAGAGCACCAAAATCAATCCCGTGTAAACACGCATGCAGGCTCCACAGTGTAAAAAAAAAGAAGCAGCAAAGGCCAGCGGAACTATGAAGCAACACTGCCACCTGTTGACAGACATCATAACTACCACTGCATGCATTTCTACTTAACGCTTTTCATGAAGGATCTTTCCGCTAACTTGACGCCAAACAAGAAACATCTAATTTCAGTAACGCTTGATCACCAGTATTCTGCCCCCTTTTATGGTTCAGAACTGTGGATAGAGAAATGGGCATCTGCTCCTCAACCACAGACGTGAAATGAAAATGTAAAAAATGACACTTGGAGTAGCATCAGGGATGGATTATTAAATACTCAACTGTTTCAGGACCTACTAATAATTTGCAAACACAAAATAACGTAAGTCATATTCACCAAGTTCTCAGTTTGAATACTTTATTTAGTGTTTAAGTTGTCCGAAAATAGCCGCTGCTCCAGCACTTTAAAAATATTTTTCATTTACTTATTCAGAAGAGTCCATCTTTCATAAATTCAAGTATATATATATGTTTAAAACACAGCCAGCTCGGTGAAAGAGCAAAATGCAAAGGCCTTGGTCGGCATGTGAACATGTGACATCATCACCTTTTTTTGTACACATTCACTGCCACTCTCCTATAACCCACCTAGGGTTAATAAAGTGTCTGTTAAGGACAAGCAAAAAAATAATCAATAAACAATATTAGAACCATCTTAGGGTCATCTATCCTTTTCTGTCAGGGTGGGAGGCTGTCCCAGGAAGCACAGGGCGCAAGGCAGGGGACACCCTGAAGGAGGTGCTGGTCCATCAGAGTGCACAATGCAGGGACACCCTGCAGGGGGTGCTAGTCCATCACAGGTGCAAGGCAGGGGACACCCTGCAGGGGGTGCTAGTCCATCACAGGGTGCAAGGCAGGGGACACCCTACAGGGGGTGCTAGTCCATCACAGGGTGCAAGGCAAGAGACATCCTGCAGGGCGAGCCAGTCCATCACAGGGCATGGGGCAGGGGAGACCTTGCAGGGGGAGCCAGTCCATCACAGGGCATGGGGCAGGGGAGACCTTGCAGGGGGACCCAGTCCTTCGCAGGGCATGGGGCAGGGGAGAACATGCAAATTCCATGCATACAGAGCCAGGAGTGGGAATCAAACCCACAACTGTCCCACCCTTCACATATAAAGAGGGTGCTAGTCCATCACAGGGTGCAAGGCAGGGGACACCCTGCAGGGGGTGCTGGTCCATCACAGGGTGCAAGGCAGGGGACACCCTGAAGGGGGTGCTGGTCCATCAAAGAGCACAAGGTAGGGGACACCCTGCAAGGGGTGCTAGTCCATTACAGGGTGCAAGGCAGGGGACACCCTGCAGGACGAGCCAGTCCATCACAGGGCATGGGGCAGGGGAGACCTTGCAGGGGGACCCAGTCCATCGCAGGGCATGGGGCAGGGGAGAACATGCAAATTCCATGAATACATAGCCAGGAGTGGGAATCAAAGCCACAACTGTCCCACCCTTCACATATAAAGAATATAAGACCCCTGACCTTCAAAAGCTACATTTTTCTTTTTACCATCCAATCCTGATTTCAGTGCTACCACTGACCAATTACTGGACATGACATGTTGCACTTTGAAAACAGATCGAAAAAGGAACCTGAGCAAACGAAAAGCAGCAAAAGCCTCGGAGTCGGACTTTAAGGGCGTGTGACGTCACGGCTGGCTTCAGCAGAAATGTCAGCATGCTGGCATCTTAATTCTGCATCTTGTGTCCCAGGGTGGGCCTAAAAGCAAGTCTACATGCAGCACCTAGCGTCAAGATGGGGGTCAGACCCGCAGCCTTTCCACACCACACTCACAGCAGAACTTGGCCCATTCCACTGGGTATTTTGCCCCACAGTCATGGCAGAACTTAGACCGCTGCCCTCGAGATCCATCCTGGTCCTCTAAGTCAGGTGGAACTTCATTTCTGGAATAAACAAAATAAAATGAACCATTTGCTGTATTTTCTGACCCCACTAGATGGTGCTCTTGGTTTACTCTGGGGTATGCTTTGTGCCCTTTTTTTGAACAAAGAGCACCATCTAGTGGGGTCAAGAAATACAGCAAATTGTTCATGAAGCTTCATTTTGCCCATCACTAGCAAATTCTTTTCTGAACACTATTCTCCTTCATATGTAAATGGAAAATGTGAGCATTCTGCTGTTCTTCCTCTTAAAGTACATTTTTAAAGTACTGTGCAAAAGTCTTGGGCTATAAAAAAATGGTGTTCAAATGATCTTCATGTTGGTGTTGAACTATATAATTAAGTCCGTCAAAGTGTGCCAGCTTAGTCATTTCAAAACCTCTTTAAAGTCACCACAGTATTTGCAGCAACCATCCAATATGCAGCACACCTCCTATGGCTAATTATTACTTCATTGACTTTTGTTAACTAATTAAAATAATCAATTAAGTGAACTGATGGTGAATTTTAGCAAATACATGGAATGGCTGAGATGCCCCTGAGGAGAGGTTTGGGAACTGAAGCAGGGTTCATCTAGCCATCCAACAAGGCATCAGTAACCTTTTGGAGAACAGGAGAAATTATTGTTAGATTTTATTGTGTTATTCTTAATTTGCATATGTTCTAATGTTAAATTGTGTTTTTTGTTCTGAGCAAATATACACTTACTACCCAGATAAATAACATTAAACATTTTCTTTGATGGCCCAAGACTTTTGTGCAGTACTGTAATTCATGACTTTGTTCATATTTTTTTAAAGGATAAGAGACTGCAGGACTGTACCTCAAGGAATTGTTGTCCGCATAATGCACTCTCCTGCTGTTAGTTCCAATCCCAGGTGTGGTCCTCAGCGAGCCGGGAGAACGCAGTGGCCTGGATTTTAAACCAAAACTAAACCGCAAATGTGCAGAAAGGCAAACAAAATGACACTGTTCTTCCTAACCACAGTGTGAGCTTGAACAACACCCTGATTTTGTGGAAACTGTACACTGATGCAAAGAATACACAGCTAAATAAGATAGACCTGTGCTGAACTACTCCCAGAGTTATGTAGTGATATTAAAGAAATTAACACTTGTTATAACAAATTGAAATGTTTTACTAAGCAAAAATGTAATTTCATTAAAATAATAATAAAGAAACTGTGTCGATTTAAAATATTGTTGTTGATGTATTTTCAGTGTCAATGTGCTATGTAGTGATGGACAAAGTGACACTTCATGAACCATTTGCTGAATTTTTTGACCCCATTAGATGGTGCTCTTGGTTTGCTTTGGCACATGATTTGTGCCCTTTTTTGAACAGAGAGCACCATCTAGTGCTGCCAAAAAAAACAGTAAATGCTTCTCATTCATAAGAAGTAATACTGTTTAATATTTCATGTTTCATGTATTTCTATGACTGGATATTTAGGTGGAGGTGAACTGATGGGGTTGAATGTATGATATCAAGGCCCCTTCCTGCCAATCAAGCTTCTCAGTCCTTTACCCAGAATTCCACCTGCATCCTTCCTGCCAAGCCAACACTACGGGCCCCAGCAGCCAGGTGTCGCCATGGTAGCAGAGCAGGTAAGAAAGCCTCACCCAGGTGGGAACTCCGCTGTGCCAGAGGGACCGAAACGTGATGGCAGGGACGCTGAGGGGGCATTCCTGATGAGCCGGGCAGAGGGTGCCCTGTTGGGGGGTTTCCCTGCACAGGAACACACATGGCCAATCAGCACCACGTTAAAATATAACTGGCATAAGTGTTTTTTTGTACTCGCTTCCAGTAACTAATATGTTAATTGAGGGCAAATTTCCAAAAGTCACTCGGTCTACGGGAAACGTTATCAAGAAAACTTCTGTGTATTTAGAGAATTTAGGGAAAGTTCGTCTTTGGAATACAAGTGAGCTTTGGTTTCCACCACTGTATATGATGACAAAGCCTGACTTTATGTTCTTCAATTGACGAAACGTGATTCAGGCAGCCCATAGACTAAGGTCATCATTGTACTGTAGACGATCAGGGTTAAAATGAGATCCAGTTAAACTGGGGCTCAAAAAAGGAGTGATTTATCTAAGCTGAATTAAAACCAACATTTATTCTAGGACTTTCCATGAGCAGCAGTTCTATACCTCCGCCATATTGTCCTTGCAGAGATCTCTGAGGGAGCCGTGAGGATGGAGATGTTACAGAGACCGCTGCAGAGCCATCCCTCTTCGCCTGCGGAGGCTTGTACTGTCAACAAAACCACGACCCATCTAAAGGACACTTGCAATTACTGAGGGGCTGCTGTCCAGCAAACACAGCAGAAGAAAGTATGTAAGGAAGGAGTTCATTTATACTGAATCTTTCACTGGCTAATGTCGCAGAGTGCCTCACCGAAAGAAAACAAAGATGTTCAAACATCAATAAAAGGCCTGTCTCTACAAAAAAGTTTTCAGATACCATTTAAAAGAGCCCACACTGCTGGCTGATCTAATGTGCATGGCCAGACTGTTTCAGAGCCTTGAGGCAACAACATTGAAGACTCTTGTCAGCCCTTCTTTTAAACTTAGACCTGGGGGGTAACAAGAAGGTCCTTCTCAGAAGACCTGAGTATTATGTTTGCTGAGTATGGGGTCAAAACATAATGGATATAAGTGGGCGCGTGACTGTTAAGAGCCTTTTAAGTAAATAATAATAATAGCGATGGTCAAAATGACACCTTATGAACCATTTGCTGTATTTTTGACTGCACTAGATGGCGCTCTTAGTTTACTTTGGGGGCAGGCTTTATACCTTTTTGTTGTTTTTTTTTTTACCAAAGAGCACCACCTAGTGGTACCCAAAAATATAGCAAATGATTCATTCATTCAATGAAGCATAACTTTGTTCACGGCTCAATAATAATAATAATAATAATCACCTTTATTTATATAGTGCTTTGCATTCATAGAATACAGCTCAAAGTCCTTTATATATGAGATTAAAATAAAACCAAAGACTGAGAATCAGCCAACGTACAGCATAATGAAATTATAGCAAAATGGAATAAAGGTAAGTAATATAAATAAACGAGAGTGAATAAAAGCTAAATAAATAAACAAACTATTAAAACATAAACCATATAAAAATATAAAGGAATAAAGGGGTTAAAGTTATAAAAGTATAAGCTAGTGTAGACTAGTAACCCTAAATAAAAGAATCTGGAAGTCTATCCTGTATTTTACTGGGAGGCAGTGTAGGAGGCAGTGTAGGAGGCGGTGTAGGAGGCGGTGTAGGAGGCGGTGTAGGAGGCGGTGTAGAGAAGCCCAAACAGGTAGGATGTATGTTCTATAGCTGCTTCTGCTTAATAGTCTAGCTGCAGCATTTTCTTTGGTTTCTTTAATGCTGAAAGTGAGAGACAGGTGAAGAGAGAATTACAATTATCAAAACGAGATCAAATGAAACCGTGAAAGCGGCGGCGATTTACCAGAGACCTGGCCGGAAGCTTTGCTCTCCCATCCCCGGCAATCTTCCCCTTGTTGGGGATGCGGGCAGCCTGCTCTTTGCAGAAGGCAATGTGCCGATCGGCAGCACTCTCGCCAAACCTCCGCTGGCAGTAGGGACACTGGATGTAGTCTGGAATGTGAGGTGAAGCATCATGAATCTCTGCTCTGTCATGAACTCCATTATCTATACCAGCGTTTCTCAATCCCGTCATTGGGGACCCATAGACAGTCCACCATTTTGCTTGAGAGCTGGGAGGGAGCAAAAACACAAGCTCGACCATGGGTCCCTGAGGACCGGACTGGAAAACACTGATCTATATTCTTTTCTACATGATTTTTGATTAGTGACAAATGGGCAGGATGGTCCAGAGTCTTCACCTGGGTCATAGGAGGGCGGGAGTGCGGGCAGGAGGGGGCCCCCTTCTTTCATAGCTTGGGTCACGCCTTTGGCGGCACGGATGGTAGCGAGGAACTCTTCGTGTTTCCTTCGCCAGTTTGACGGCTTTTTGGGTGGTTCAGGCTTTTTTTCAGGATTTTGCAGATTCATGGGAGCAAAATCAGTGTTGCATCACCAAGGAGTGTAAGGATATCGCAAAAAAAACAGCAGGCTACAGAATATTAAACATAAACTTTCCCCCTGGAGTTCTACTGCAACTTTTACAAGTAGAATAAATTCACTCTTAGTGAGGAAATGTTAAAACTTTGGATAAGAGCTTTTATTAAGAGTGAAAAACATTTTTCCAAGTAATACTTAACGATATAAATATTTCTGTGTTTTATCCATGTTTTTTTCTGGTAAAACATGGAAATATAAATGTATTTTACAGTTTCAGTGGTTAATGGGTGGTTGATGAGTACAGAAAATTAATAATACATAATAATATATAATATATAACATATGGTGTGAAACCTATCACCTCTGTGTAAATACTTACATAAGAAAGTGGTCAGGAACACTCACCTTTGGTTTCAAAGGCCTTATGGTGGGAAGATCAGTCCCTTCTGCCCTCTGTCTACTGGAGTCGAACATCTTCCGTTTTTTCGTTGCATTCTTTTGGCAAATGGGGACATGCTTCTTCTACAAATGGGACACAGTTCATTGTTAGTGAGGAATGACTGTCAGGAAACTCGGCAAGCAGAGGCATAGCTAGAAATGCTGCCCCCCCCCACAAAATGTCACCTTGGGCCCTCTGCTAGGATTGGCATTTTCAGTCCATAAAAGTGTGAGTGCCACAGTAGACAGAATTTGCCGAGGGGGAAGGGGTCTCCCTCTATAGGGGGGACAGGTCGATTTTGGGGCCCCTTTAATGTGCTGGGCTCCTTGCAGAATCCGCCAGTATATATGCTAATATAACATACCTTGCAATTGGTGTGCACTCAGACACACAAGGAAAATTTAGGCATTGCAGTACACTTATGTTTTATGTTGAAGACAGTGGAAGAAAACTGGAGGATCCACTGAAAGAGCCATGCAGACACGGTGAATATGCAAGCGGGACAAACAGAAAGCGGCGGATTGCAGCAGCCGCACTACCCACTGCGTCACCGTGCCGCCCTGACAGGGTTTCACATTGTGCGATGTTAGTATCGACATGGCATTTCATGCACATCCAGCTGTCACATTGCAAAGATCGCAATAGTCTGCTGCGTTCAAAACACCACTAAGTTGCGCTAGAACATTTCTACTCAGTCATAGGAAACCAAACTTTGCAAGCTTTACAATTTTAATGATGGTTCCTTTTCGACATTATCTAGTATATGTTACAGTCTAAAGTTTATCGCCGCTGCTTTTGCATGAGCTCTGCTTGCGTTCTCCAGACAATAATAATCATTCACGTGCATGAGAAATTAAACAAAAATAAATGAAGAGGCAAACAAGAACTATATGGTCACGAAAAGACATTCGTCTTCCTCTGTATGGAAATATTTCGTATTCTCCATAGATAAGATATGGAGCAGAAGTAAGTTGTCCGCTATGCTTCGTGAGTGCTGGCGCTACTCAAGGTACCACTAACTTATTTTCCAGGCTTTAGCCAAGGCATATTTGGTCATATAAGTAATATTCTGATAAATAAACTCCTAAATAATCTCAAAAACTTCAAATATGGCAATCTGAACTTTTTCCAGTATTGTTAAACCCTAATACACAATATGTTCACAAAAATAATTAACAATAACTGGTTATATGTACCGTATTATATAGTAAAATGATGTTGCTAAGCGACAGGGCTAACTTTAGTTTTAGCTGAGATTATTCTGACATACAGGGGTTTTCCGTATATCGCCAACTCAGCCATAGGCTATCGACCAATGCTACCTATGCAGACGTGCTACCAAGCCTTTCTGCGCATGTATAGTTCCACCGTCTTGGGATTCATAACCACGCCCATAAATCTGCTCTACCTTGCGTTGGACACACTGGTTCACGGTGAGTAGCATTTTAAAAATTCTTAAGTGTTACTTTCAGCTTATACACATGCACTTTTGTGCATCTACAATCTGTCTTCAGTGTACAGTGTAATGGCATATGAGCGTATGTCGCTGTTCTCGGGTAATAAATGAACGTTTTATGAGCTAGCCCGCATGATCGAAATGGTAAAGTAACATAAAATATTTATTAATGTACTCACTCTCAAAACATGTGACCATTTGATTTGTCTGTGTTTTTACGTTTTTGTTTTTATTTTGTTCCTTTTTTGCAGGTCCAGTGTGATTCATGCAGAAGATGGCCACATTCTAAATGTGCCCAATATGACCCACAGCGCTGCCTGCAGTATTACTGTCCAAAATGTTTTAAAATAAAATAGACTGTCGGGGTGGGAAGGGAAGACTGGCGGGGTGGGATGTGTATTCTGTGTTGCTAATCTTTTTTGTATATAGTTGAAAATCCTTAACAAAAAAAAAATCTAAACAATTTACTTAAAACAATTTGTGATTCTCATTGGAAGACATTATTTGGTAGGGCATACTGGCCTATTGAGGTAGGCTACCCTACATTATTAAGTGTCTGTGTTAATGTATCCAAACAGGCTCCCATCATTCATACATACTGGCCTGTCGAAGTATCCTACCCTATATTATTATATATTGTTAAAATAAAGTATAAAGTAGAAAGACAGGTTCCCCTTATGTCATTTTATACCCTTATGTATAAGCATACTGGCTACCCTATATTATTAATCGATTATCTACAGTATTGATTAGTGCTACCGTAGCACTAATCAATACTGCAGCTCAACTCATCAGAACACCGGCTTTCCCATGCTGTCGTCCTTGCAGCCCCTGCTTCCTTTATAACCTGCATTTTCTTAACCCAATAAAAATCCCACAGCCATTGCAGCTCAGTCTTGAGATGTGTGAATGCCTTATGACACCCTAAGGTTGGGGAGGAAGTTTAGACGTGGGTGCACCTACACTCACCCGTAGGAAGCCTTTTTTAAACACACCAGGTAAGAAGGCAATTTCCGACCCCTGTATGTTTTGGAGGTTAGCCTAACCTTTGGGGGAAACGGAGGGCGTATTGGGAAGTAGCGCGGGCTTTATTTTGCCCATTGCTTTGGCACCATCTAGCCTCCCGTCCTTATACACCTTATCCTTAGCGGTTAGTATCACGATCGTCGCTGGGTTAATAGGACTACCTCACTCTGTAATAAAACAGCTGTGCGTGATCTTTAAGTCTGTGTGTTGTTCACGGTTAACGTACGGCACAACTTATAGGAGAACTTACCTCACTCATACCACCTGTTCACCCCTGAGTTAGACCAGCGGGTTGTAACAATCAGGCTAAGCTATGGCATACATCTATGGCTAACCTCGCATTTGGGCGAGTCCGTCAAACCTGAATATCTTCTTTAAACATGCATTTGCATTGCAGTCATGCTGTACTGATATTGAAGTTCCGCTACAATACTGACAGACGACCACATTTTCATTCACTTTTAATGTGAAATGCTTGCAATCAAAGAGTTTTTGCTCTTTATTTGGATCCTCATTCTTTATGCGCGGCCTTCCTTCCGCCATATTGCAGAGTAATTGATTAGGATTTTTTTTGTATTCGATCCTTTTAAATAATCGAATAATTGAGTTTAATCGAGTAGTCATGACTGCTCTAGTAAGACCACTACGACAGCGTATGGAAAAAAAGTCACTTTACATAACAGTCATATCATGTTATTCTGCTGATGTACCCTTAAGATGTAAATCCTTTATCAAAAAAAATATACTTAAAGTTCATTTTATTAAGTATACTTCTTGGCCCATATTTAGTTTATTAAAGTATATATTTTAAGTGTATTTATTTAGTGTGTATGTGTATGTGTATTTTTATACCTGAAATTGCTACAAACAGCACAGTAGCATTACGAATACATATAGATTACACTAATAAAAATTAGCAAAACATATTTAGAGATAGTTTTTTCTCTTAGTCACTCAAAAAGAACAAATATTGTTTTGAGTGCCAACATTAAAAATAAAATACAGTTTACATATAAGCTAGACTTTTCTCAATACACGTCAGTTTAAGCCAGGTATACTTAACTCAGACTTTGTTTAGTATATCCCTGTTAAGTACATAAGAAGTTTACTGAGAATATATGTTGTATGCACGCGGTAAAATAAAGCACTAGACAAATTGATACGTCTCTCCGATCCCTTTTACTCCACTCCACTAGTGATGGCCGATTCGCGAACGAATCGTTCTTTTTAACTCAGTTTTTTTAGTGAACGGGTCGAACCGATTCGTAAGTCTGAACGAATCAATTTTCAAAATTATTTTAAAACGTTTTTAAAACTGATCTTTGGCTATTCAACATCCGAAAGCATCCCCCGCGATTTCGGATTTATTTTTCATGTTCCGTCTGCGCTTGTCTTATCACTTTTACCTTCATTCTTTTGTTCGTCACTTACATTCGTCACTTTTGCCTTCGTAGACTTCCGTCTGGTGCCGAGAACACCCGAACGGCCGAGTACCTGGTCTCTAACTCGCTGACTCCAAAAAAACCCGAGAGCCTGTTCGATGAACGAATCGAACTTACGGGTTTTCGGACATTCGGTCGGTGAATCAAACGAACGGTTCGCGAATCAATCCCAAAAGCCATTGCGGCGATTATTGCGGAAATGCAGTTATGGTGTTAAAAGGAATAAAATAAACGCAACTCTTCATCATTTATCACAACAGTAAATTATTGCATTTCAGTATAATAAAACTATATGTCTTTTCTCAAAGTGTATGTGTGATTGTATTGGTAATATTGCAGTTGTTGTTAACTGTGATGTAGTCCTTGATACTGATGCACATGAATTTGGCTTAAATAAAGAAAATAAGAACTATATATACACGGGTGTTTATTCAGCATCGACACCCTGTCTGCTTTTTATATATTGTTTTTTTTATTGTGAATAGTCAAGCTGAACATTTTTGTTGAACACCAGCGCTATCTTTCAGTCAAATAACGTAAACTTGAGACAGATTTATTATCCGATCCCATGATTCGTCATATGGTCAGGCGCAAAAAAAAGACGAAAAAAGAGAATCATAGAATCGGTTTTAGAGTCGATTCATTACAACGGACTGTTCGAAAGAATCGAATCAGTTAATTAATTGAGCCGAACTTTCCATCACTATACCCCACTCTCCTTTCTCCACCTCACCACCGTAATCCTCCTCAGCTCTCTTTACTTATTGCCCCCAGCGGAGAGGAGGAGAATTGCACTATACAACAGTATACTTACTCATTTTTAGTTTAGAAAAATTATACTTATAGTACACTTAAATATACTTCTTATTATTACGCCGTTTGCAAAGATTTTAACAATGCATGCTCGTATTTTTGTTATTTATTGTTTGCCAGTGTTATTCCACATATACATTAACTCTTTTTCGTCAACCCAGAAGAAACTTCTTCACTACAATACAACACACCCGCTGCGGCAAACGCAAGGCCACAGTTTATTGCGAGTAAGATACAATTTCGCTCACACTCAGCATAGATTTCAGTCTCAGTCGCACTAAGAAACAGAGATGTGACTATGGTCCGGAAAAAGCGGCCCACTAACCAGGACTCCAGGGAAAAACGTCCTGCCACACACCTTGCAAGGCTTCAGCTGCTCGCAGGGAGGTGGAGTTTCGGAATCTGCCGAAATCAAAGTCACAAATTATCAAGCTGGTTTTCCCGGTGACATTCACCCGGTCACTCACACGACTGACATTAGTTTTTATAGTTAGATTAAACATTATCTCTACAAAATGAATATATTACTTACAGTAATAATGAAATATATGTACATAGTTAACAATATTATTAGAAATAATACAACTGTTCATTGAACATCTGTAACACCCAACGCTTTGGGTCGCGCCTATTAAAAATATTTAAATATTTGAAATATACAAACTTTAACCTGAAGCGGGAAGAAACAAGTGTATGTATGTATACATAATAAGAAAATGAAAATCCAGTGTGAGCCATCAATTTGCTATAATGAATATACGTTCAGTAATTTGTTAACGTAGCCTAACCGACCAGTATTCAAACATCTATGGTAAAAGGAACGGAAATAGGCTGGATTTCGGCTACAACATTTATACCTACATTTTAATAAAGTCAATTTCTCACGCCCAGTCTCCTCCATCTTTCCTTCATATACAGCCTGAGATGCGGCTACAGCTCGTCTCCAAAGCCGCTTCACAGTCCAGTATAAGACTATTTCATTGGCTGTCATCCTGGTCAAGCCAGGACGAGGCGAAGGTCAGTCATTCTTTCTTTTGAAACGGAGGTGGCTGTTCTAACAGCACGCAGCTATCTATCTATCTATCTATCTATCTATCTATCTATCTATCTATCTATCCATTTTAAAATTCTTCTATCAAAAATTAATTCATTCAAGCTTGAATGCCATCTTCAGAGAATGAACAGATTTAACAAAAATATCTAACATAACCTAACCAGGACAAGCGGTTAGAGGATGTATACATATTTTAATGTTTCAAGGAAAAATACGGAACTATTGTAAACCTTGTCAGCATTTATGATTGTGAAATCCCAAGAAACAGTTTTTATTTTACCTGCACACCACTGAAACCAGAAATGTTAACTTTGAAAAAACAAAAACTAAAAAAAAAAATAAACGCCTATATATTTCTTATATCGTACTTCCACGCCAATGCAAGGTGGACACAATGAAAACAGCGAATGGTCTTCAAAATGTTATGAAGATTTATTAGGGAAAAAGTAAATCAAATAATTTAGTGACGTTCTGCTTCTAAAGGCAACCTGCAGTGTGACTGGGAGGAAACCGTTTTAAGAGTAAGACATTGTGTTAATTAATGGGCGTCGTTTGGTCCGATCAGTATAACCCCGAGTATTTTGCCACCGTTCCAGTCATCCTTAAAGAAAGAAAAAAATCAAGCCCCATGTAAACTTGACTTAGCCTTTGATTTATTTCAATGGATAGAGACGTACGCCCCTGGCCGGTGTTATTGAAGTATCCTTAAGAAATGTGCTTAACTGGAATTTCCCAGTATAATATCCATCCCTTTTTTCGGGGGTCTGACTCAGAAGAAACGAAACGGGCTTTCTATCGTTATTCAGCTGTTACTGCAAAACTTTAGGTACGTGTAATACGATTGTTTCGTTTTTGCCAATTTGTCAAATATAGTAATGAAACTAAAATTTCCTGATTTGCGCATCCATTTCAAGTGACTGGAGAAACGAATCGTCTTTCATTAGTTAAAATAGCCTAATGTGGCGCTAGCAGAAGGGGTGCTGGTTTACGGAAAGGAAAAAAAAACATGATTACAAAAATAATAATGTATAATAAAAGTCTCCTCTACCTAGCCACCGTGGGAAAATACTGTAGATGGAGATGACGTCATTGTGACAGGGAAATGGCTGATGCTGGAAGCTGTGCCCTGGCATATCGTATAGCCGGAAGGAGCGCGCGTTTGCTGTAGGTTTCCTCTTTCAGAAAACACGTTCAGTATGATGTATTAACCAGGCTGTCATCATAGCTTGAAGGTAGGTCATGCATAATGTACTCCAAAATCCGGCAAAAGCGTTTTGATTGGATCACAGCCTCTTGCGAGTCATGGTCGTATGAGACATGGTCTTTGGTACAAACAAAAAGCATGTATGGGACGACGGTTTTATTCTCTACAAAAATCTCATTACCATGTTTTAAAAATACAGCTTCCGAACCGATCAGGGCATAGACGATTGTAGCAGGTAAGATTGCAATTTAAAATACAGTAGGTTCCGCAGCGTATCGTCGGGCAATGGTGACAGGGATGCACATTGTACTGTATTGCATTGTTTCCTATTGTTTCCTAGGCTACTGGTAAAGGACCCGACCAACAAACATGTTACAAACTAATCCAGTTTTGTACATGATAGTTGTATTATAAGCCCCATCTCCGTGGATGTGCATCACATATAGGTTCGCTATTGCTTCCGAGACCTTTTGTTGACGGTACTATCGCATCTGGAACAAAGCGCTGTGTCCGGGCCCACAAGAACACAACGTTTACGCCATTCGGAGAGCATTTCTTGGGTGGTTTTACATTACATGTTTTGTAAATTTCTTCGGCATCTTTCACTGGGTCAAATCGAAATGCATATCATGTATTGAGCTGCAAGGGGAGACTTTTTGAAATTACGAACAATGTCACATGCGTGTCGCCTTTACACCACAAATATGTCCGAAATTTATATTTAAATTAAAAGTAAGCAATTGACCCTTGCGCTGAACTGTTTAAGTGGTGACACGGCAGCGTCGTTGTTTAAAGTAAATGTAGTTTCTGTGCATACGCAAAGAAAATCCAAGAAAAATGCAACACACAAAATCATGTGTCTAATTACAAAATTGCGATTCATTGTATTTCATTATAATAACATACTGCCATTACCCTTATCTTAAACAGGGCTCTAGGGTACATTAATTTGCATCGCAAATCATTTTATGGAATCATGCGAAAGTGACTTTAACCAATGCTCCATTTAATGTGGGTTATGTATGTATGTAAGTTCATGTTTCGGTATATGGAAATGAATGATTTAGCAGATAAGCCCGGTCACCCCAGTCATTAATTCTGTACGATCTTTTGTATTACATTTAAATGGCACAAATGTAATAAGGGGAATTTCGATGAACCTCCGAACGTGTCTATAAACGACTTGGGCTTTCCCGGCGCATGCTCTGAGGAGCCGTGATTGCTGTAACACTCACAGCGCATATTTCACTTGTTGAATTATTTAATAAGTGACAGTCAACTGTTGGTTTATTTTGAGCAAACAAAACCGCCCATCTGTTCTTGTGGTCCGGGCAGGCTGCCTAATGTGGCGGTGTGAATGCTCACAGGGTAGCTGTAGCCATGGTTTTTGTATCAGCTGTGAGCAGTTCCATGAAGGAGCCCAGTCTCTCTCCAGCTCATCTCGCTATAAGGAGCCCACTTGTGCACTAGAGGGCAGAACCGCTCATGTCTGATGCACATCACAGTAAGCATGCCCAGGTTTTTGGTGGACTTCCGGGCCACCAAAGAACATACTAAGCCCATTTCTTAAATCCAGGACGTCAGCATTTTCTGTAGCTTGGTGCATCCAGGATACAGCTGTCTTGCTCAGCCTGTATAACCACAAAGCTCTTACTGCACTTCCAGTGCTGAGCCTGTTTGACTTCAGTCCCTGTCTTGCTCTTGGATTAATATTTTGGCTCAGCCACTCATTGGTCACTCCCAGCTAAGCCCTAGAGGATATAGGGTGGCCCAAATCTAAAAAAAGGGTTCATTCCCTAGGGTTTTTCATTTAGAGACCCGTGGGGCACTGCAGGGGAGTGGCTTATCACACTCTCTAGTTTTTCTTACAAGATTCAAGTTTATGTTTAGCATATAGAAGCCTACTGATGGCGAGTAGAGCAGCAGTGACAAGAATATGAATTAATGGATCAAGTCATAGTTCAAGTCAAATTTCTGTTGTACAACTCTATCAGTCCTCAACCTAGATATATGAAGCTTAAAAATCAAGTGCATGTGATATAGATTTGTAAGCAGTGTATCTTTCTCTGAAAGAAGAATTATTACGATTAGTTCAATATTTTTAAAATTCTATATTTTATAATCGATGAATCAAAAATTAACTAATTGTTTGTGCCATATCTCTGCCCGTCTCCCTGTCATGGCCCTAACAAGCCAGCCCTGTCCCGCTCATCTCGCCTCTCATTCCTGGAAATCACTCCCAGCAGCCTCTCATTAGCTCCCTCCTTAGTCCCATATATATGTGCTTCCCAGTCCTGTGTTCCTAAGCCCAGTCATTAATGTCAAGCCTTCCTATTGCCTGTGTCCTTCCCGGTTCCCAGTCGCCCATTTTGGTCTCCCTCATGGTCCTGTTTGTTTAGTTAATTAATTAAACATTACAACCCTGTAATGTATAACTATTGGAAGAGGGATGGATGAATGATTATATATGTTTTAATTTTACTGACAGCTGATTGTCATTTTATTGTTAGGTGCTATTCATTTCAAGAGTCAAAAATAAAATTGAAATACCCTGACCTTTCATTCATTCAGAAACTATAAATTCATTCATTTAAACAAATTCCTTCATGGCAATGATCAAGAGCCCAGTGGGAAAAACAGTAAGATATACCAAAATTGTCTAAGGAAGCAGGATTGAGGGTGATTGACTTGAAGTGGAGTGCACTAACTTTGACTTGCTTTAGGTCATACAGTATAAACAAAACTCTGTTCAGCAGAATGAAAAAGTCCATGCTTCAGGACTGTTACTGAAGACAAGTGCTTAAAAATAAGAAACTAGAGCCATTCAACTACATCTCAAGAGTCCAGGAAGTTTCAGTTTCTGTGGGACAATGGCACACCCAATTCAGCTAATTGGCATGATCAAATCCATTCACCTCTATTCCTGTGCTCCTAATGCAGTAATGAGAACAGGGAAACTATCTGTTGGCCTTCCAAGACTGTAACTGAATAACCCTGTGATAAAGTTTTCTGGTGCCATTGACACAAAACTAACATTTCATGCTGTCCATCTGAACCTGTCCTGCAGGCCCTGCTATGGTGAAATGTGGCAGCGATGACTGATGTTGAATCAACATATGCAGACTTCATAGCCTCAGGAAGAACTGGGCGACGGAACGCACTACACAACATCCTGGGGAACTCCAGCGATCTGGACTCCAGAGAATTGTCCCTAAAGTTAACAGAGCTTGAGATCAATGAAGCAAGTGAGTCCTTCCTCATTTCTGTCGCATTGGGGGTCGCAATTCAATAAAGGCAGTTCATGCGAACGTTCCCTCCATTTTCATTTGTCTCATTTTAGAGTGAATTCTCTAAATGTAAATCAAAAGTCATATTTTAAGATATGATAAATCAGCTTTCTAGCCAGAAATGATCATGTCATGTGATTTTGGTAGGTTGATTGGAGTTACCAAATTGCTCAAAGGTGTGCATGTGTGAGTGTGCCCTGTGAAATACAAAGCTGTGTCAAGTAGAGTTGTAAAATGAGTAAAGAAGTCATTTGAATATAATGGTGTTCTGATCATATACATAGTAAAAATGACACACCATGTGACTGAAAGCTTTTGCAGCAGACGCCAAATTAGCAACCACATCACCACCAAAGGACAAACTATCCTGTAGCTACTGTAAGCTGCAGTTCTATGAATGATGAATGCATTTCTAATAATTAGGATAGCTGTCCAATTAGGATAGCTGTCCAATTAGGATAGCTGTCCAATTAGGATAGCTGTCCCATTGTCTTTGCTGGTCATACATTTAATGCATTCGATTAATTTTTGTTTTTAACCTCATATTTGGCGTGAGCTTCTTTCCACCTGTTCCGGCACCCTGTAGTTAGTGAAGGAAAAAATGCTGCTTCATGAACCATTTGCTGTATTTTCTGACCCCACTAGATGGTGCTCTCTGTTCGAAAAAAGAGCACAAATCATGCCCCAAAGCAAGCCAGGAGTACCATCCAGCGAGGTAAAAAAAATACAGCAAATGGTTCATGAGGTGTCATTTTGTCCATCACTACCTGTAGTGGGTGTATGGTTACTGAAGATGAAGTTTCCAGCTGTGTTTTTGCCCTCAGGTGAGGGAGATGAAGCTGAGGAGTCCCAAAACTCTTCTAGAGACCAGGCAGTGGACTCAGAAGAGAGCAAGCCAGATAGCAGCTAGCCGCTGTTTTTGAGCCACGGAGTCTGGTCATCCCCACCACTAGGAGGAGTGTGACACACTCCTGGGGGGGGGGGGGGGGGCGGGGGGGCGGGGGGGGCCAGGGGGGGGGGGGCGGGGGGGGGGGGGGGGGGGGGGGGGGGGGGGGGGGGCGGGGGGGGGGGGGGGGG
>JAODKC010000123.1:307596-321035 GCA_026777985.1 Mormyrops attenuatus | reverse complement strand
CCCACCACCCCCACCCCCCCCTCGCTCCGCCCACCCCCTCGGGGGGGGGGGGGGGGGGGCGGGCTGGGGCCCCGCGGGCCCCATGCCCGGCGGCCCCGGGGGCCCCCCCCCCCCCCCCCGCACACTAGCATAGGAAGGTTCGCCAGCTAACTACACAGATGGGGGCACCTGCAGCAGCTGACCGCATCTGTGCCTTTAACAATGGCTGAGGGTTTCCTGCCGAGGTTTGCAGGCTGCGTAGTTCTGTGTTTTTGTATAATCGCAATAGTTAATAAGAACTCAGCGCAAGTAGAAGGTTAGTTCCTATTGCTGCTGCCAAGCTGTGGCTTTTCTTAGGGTTCACGAAGGAGGGGGGTTACGGATTACTGGAACAGGAGTTCCTTTGAGCTGTAGAGTAACAATGAAACATTAAAAGGGATTTCAGAAAAAGTAGAATATAGCTGTCAGATGCAAACAGCCAGTTAATGACCTTTCCTTCTTTGTTAAGTCTGAACTACAGACAAAGGACAAGCTACCTTCATTAATTTCTCCCAGTTTTTTCTGCCGGTCACTCAGAGGCACCATTTGGGTCAACAAATTGACTGTGAGGACCTGTTTTCTGCCAGCTGTCCTGACGGCTATAAAGTGAAACACACAAGGATTTATAATCTGTGAACTTTACCGTTATACAAACTGCCAGTGTTTTTTTTTGCCTAAAATGTTTGTACAATGGATAGACACTCTGTTTAGTGTCATTTTATAACCTTTTGTGTGGCTGTGTTCTGTAATTTGTAACACTTTTGCTAAGAAAGCTTTTTTAAATAATTTTGCTCTTATTTAACTTTTTAACTGATAATATCTGAGTTGTAGAACTTATTTTTCACTATGTGCAAATTTTACCGATTGGGTGCCCATTTGACAAACATCCGCTTCTTTAATGCATTCGAAATAATATTTGAATATCTCGTAGCCAACATGATATAAATTGCTTCATAGGAATGCGATTGCCTATAGAATTTAATAAACCTTGACTAAATATAAGTTACATACATAACATAAACTTATGCAATATTCTTTTATAATCCATGTGTGCTAGAGTGAAATTTCACTAAGATCTGAATCACTGAAGATAAACCTGCCTCTTTTTGTAAGACAGCGTAAATCGTTGTGCATTATTTAATGCAGATATAGGATTTTCTGTTTAATTTCTGGGTGACTGTTCCTTTGTTCTGAGTGTCTTTTTGGTAACCGTCTGCTGTATTGTACGGTGCTTTCAGATTAATGGCTTTCTACGTGTATTTTGATCATGTACTTTTTGAATTTTCTAATCTACATGAAGCTGCTTGTTTAATTTATTGAATAAAGTCCCCATTAATCTTGAGCTGAGTGTGTTATGGATATTGAGTTTCATCAATGCTGGCTTGCTGTGTCTCCTCTTCCTCTTTTGTTCTCAAAGGCCCAGGAATAACAGCAGGGCAAGCCCAGCGTTCCCCAGACGATAACCCACATGTTACACGCATCATGCATGTTACACATCACAAAAGGATGCCGGGAAGGGCTGGTTAGTGATGTGGAACTCTCAAATATACACAGGCAGTAACACAGTCCAATGGAGATTGATTTGATTTATCAACACTGATTATGCGTGTGCGCACGCACGCACGCACACACACACACACATACACACACGTTTGTATTCCTATCTTTAGAAAATCCAAAATCCATCTATCTTTAAGTTCCAGATGGATCTTCAATCTTACTGATCTTCCAAAAGAAAACATTCCTTGTTTCCTGTTTCACTGTTAATTATTGCAAGGGTTTGTCGGATCAATTACTGAATTTTGTAAATGTTCATAAATACAAATACACTGCCAGTTTGGCTATTGGAGGCCTCCACAATTTTTGTTTGACCTCGCACTACATAATCATCCATTAAAAATACCAAAATCCTGTCTGAAAAATACTTAATCCCCAGTTCCTTTGTATAGCTCTGAAAACGTCTTACCTCATACTAGATTAATGCCAGGCCAAGATTCTGGTAGTGATTTTTAACATTTCAAACATAACATTACACATATCTTTAAAAAGGCAGGAATCGGATAACATGCCGGCAGTTTTCATAAGGCACAGGGAGTGTCATTTTCATTGTTTTTTACAGGTATGAGTGATGCAATTTTCTCCTCATTTAACCCCAAATTCACAAAAAAGAAAATCTAACTTTTTTATAAAATGAAATCACATATATGGATATAATTCGTGTCAATTTGAACTGCTATTAGACATTTTTCCCAGGCCAGAAGAAACTTAATGATATTATACATATGAAAAAGGATGTAAGAAATTATTCCCGCAGGCTACACCCTCAGCTAGACTCATTTTGCTCGGTGACATGACTGTAAATTGATTTAAAGAAAATAAAATTAAAAAAAACACAAGACCTATATACACAACAGAAACCCTGTAGCACATTCAAATGATAAGCACTGGGACAGCAATGTACAGGCAATTACATTATATGCAAAAGAACATAACAGATATCCATCTATCAATCTGTTCATCTATTTATCCATAAATCCATCAAGCCGTTTGCCTGCCTTCATCTATATATCCGTCTGTCTATCGTGAAATAATCCGCATGTCCTTTATTAGAAACTGTAAGTGTAGGATATATTTCAAATTGATCTTCATAACCACCATTATGGTCATGCACATGACTGTATTTGTGTTTGATCCTGGGCAGACATTCTTACCTGTATAATACTTTTAGACATTGTTACCTGTATGGTACTGGTAGACATTGTTACCTGTATGGCGCTAGTAGACATTGTTACCTGTATGGCGCTAGTAGACATTGTTACCTGAAGGAAAAACAAAGTACTGCACTGCAGACTAAATTGAACCATTTTAAGATACGTCCCTGTACAGACACATTTCAAAATAGGGTAATGGGTCATTGATCTAAACTGAAAATTGTGTTTAATCTATGTGTCCAAATGGAAAGAAAATTAATTTTGATTGAGAATTATTTCAGTAACAAACTATGCTTCGTAACCTTTGTAAGTGTAACCTACATGCTGTATTTGCACATTGCTAAGGAGGGAAACAGTAATGCTGGCATTTGCTGCTTAAGCCACGTTAAACTGGTTTAAAATTTGTCAAATGACAAATTCATAACATCAAAAGGGGAATATGATACAAAAAGGATGGTATATAATATTACCATGAAAAACACGTACGTTTGTACTTATTTAAATTCACAGTACGCTGCATCGAAGAAATCTGCATCAAGAGCAGTTAGTGGTGTACAGTCTGTCCCAGGGCCACAGATGGAAACACATCCTGGTGGGGACGTTAGTCCATCATGGACCCACACGCTCACACACTTGGAGCAGTTCAGAGACCCATTTCACAGAAGTGCATGTCTGTAACCAGAGGCCTAGCAACAGGACAGGCAAGGTAGGCCATTATTTGGGGCCCTGAGCTGGGAGGGGGCCCCTGAGGGGGGTAATTACATAGTACATTGCAACAACAATTCTGCTTAGTTTGTGTATTTCGTTTTTTAAAAAAAAAGAGAATAAAGCACTTGCGTTTATTAAATTCTTTGCTGATAATATTAATTTAGGTTGTGTGAATTGGAGGGCCCCATGTAGTTTTTTTTGCCTAGGCTCCCCAGGATTCTGGTACTAAATAAACTACGATGTATTTCCATATAGGACCACTAGGAGCTGCTGTTGTATAAATGAAGCGTTCAGTAAAACAGTATTTAATACACAATCATTTAAATGAATTATGTAAAAATACAGACACTTCACAACTGATGACTGGAGATTAACACTAAGAACATATTATGAGTGTATGTGTATTATACACACACTCACACACATACACACACATAGCCACACAGGTTTGCAATTATATATTTGTGGGGATTCTCCATTCATTTCTATGGATAAAACGTTAATCCCAACCTGACAACCCTACCCAGCCCTAACCTTAACCATAAGTAACCGAACTTTTGGCGTTTTTAGATTTTTGATTGCATTCACAGATCTTTGTGGGGACCTGAAAAATGGTCCCCACAACATCAAAATAACAGGTTTTTATGACATTGGTCCCCACAATGTAATGTACACATAATCCACACACACACATTCCTATTTACCTATATTTCCCATACCACTTACCCAGTACAGGATCACACATATATTTTCTCAGGAAAAAAAAACACAATTTAACATTATTAGAACATATGCCCATTTATAGTAACATATAAAAAACATCAGTGTATGGATGGTTAAATGTCACTGCTTACTGTAGTTAACTTTAGCACATAGGCTATGATAAAATAGTAAAAGGGACTTCATCCAACCAGTAGGTAACAAACGTATATAAAGGTGAGTGTTAAAATTGTTACGATTTATAGAAACAAGCACATTTCAACCACGTTACACATTACATCATTTCATATGTCAACAATCCTGGGCAAATTACTTAGCAACGCACCGGATGTGGCCCTTTGCGTATGCGAAGTCGCAACCTGTGCAGTATGGGGAAAAAATCAGTATCTTTGAAATACAAAAATACTGAACACAAACGTATTTTGATACAGTTTACGTAGTCATTTTTATGAAGCTGATCAAATACAAATAAAATACTGTTTGAATGTACATATTTTGAATACATGTATTAGAAATACTGTCCATCCTCTGTTTAGAGCGAAGCTTAGGCTTAGGGTTAGAGCTAGGCTTAGGGTTAGAGCTAGGCTTAGGCTTGGTATTACGGCTAGATTTAGGCTTGCCAGCCCTGGCTCTAACACTAATGGCAACCCTAACCCCAACCTTTAAAGCTAATTTATACTTATGCGCGAGGCTATGCTGTAGGTGCTCTTGAGAGTATCACTCTTCCTCCTGCACAAACGTTTTGTTGTTGTCTGTTTCCAGCTAGGGGGATTTTAGTGTGGGACAAGTTGTGTTTAGCTCATTTCTAGCCTGTTTTTGTCATGGTTGCAATTGTTCATGCTGTTAAAAAAAAAAAAAAAAAAACGTGGTTGCAGCAGTTCAGGCTTGGAGAATTTCAATTGTTATTTTTATTGCAATAAATATGGCAATATTCATAAAGCAAAAAAGGAGTTTAAAATTTCAATGGCAAATGCAAAAATAATTATGATTGGCTTGGTGAGCTCATGCAAAAGCAGCGGTGGTAAAAACAGATTTTTTAAAAAATAATGTCAAAAAGGAACAATTAACAAAATTGCAAAGCTTGCTAAGATTTGTTTCCTATGTTTTGGCAGTGTAACTGCTGAGGGCACAGACATTCCAGCTTACAAGAATAAATGCTCGCATTGGCGTAGGCCTCTGGCGTAAATTCTGGGCAGACTCAACACAGGAGTATAAAACGGCCTGTACTTTAGGCTACCACAACCCCAGTGCTCAATTGTGTCAGAAGTCTTGGGTGGTTCCTGGGTGGCCAGTCCGAGCATGGCTGGCCGAGGTTAAAGCTTTTATGGGGGGGGGGGGGGGTCTAGGACCCACCATTCAAACACACAGACAAAAAAGTCTCTGACACACACGACAGTCACTGAACCAGTCGCAGGCCTGAATATTTACTTGATTATTCATTTTAAATTCATTGCTCGCAGCATTTATACGAAATGCTGCTTCCATGGCATTTTGTGTTTGCGTCTCTCCTGACAGAGCTAGACTGTCATTCAGCCCCTGCTTTTCACTCACGCCCAATCAGAGGCAGCCATTTCCGCTGGTTCGCATTCAGGGAGCGATTGCGGTCTGAACGGAGCTACGCAGCGTTAATTTCAGCTATGTTCATCCCCCGCCTCTCTGTACCTCCCCCACCAAGAGGCGAACGCAAATCGCGGTTTGGATGCATACGGTGGGTGAAAGGCTCCGTGCCCCTCCCTGCTATTTCCACCCACACTTACTGGCTCGGGTTACATGTGCAGAGGTCACACGTGGTGTTTGGGGCTGAGCCCCCAGCCCCCAAAGTGGCCCCCAGCCAAAGCTGTGGCTCACAGCACCTCAGAGGGGGGCTCATTTGGCGTACCACGATGAGGCGGGTCAGTAGCGACACCCCTGCTGCTGCTGTCCTTATTGTGTGTGTTGCACAGGAACATTAGTGTGCGTCTCTCCATACATCCGGCCTCATGTACATGTATGCGCAAAGATCCGAAGCACCACAGTTCTCAGTGCTGCCATCTCGAAAAACATCACACGGTTCATTACCGGTAAAATACTCCCTGACTGCAGTCTTTCCCAACATGACGTTGAACATTTTCAGCCTTTTCAGCATATTTGTTCAGTGTTTATTTTGTTTGCTAGGCAGCAGTTCGGTGTTAGAAAGCACGGTGACCCTGTGGAACCACCCAGTCCTGTCTAAGATAAATGTGAAGGAATGAAAATTCAAAAATTTCTACAAATATACTTAGTATTAATGCTCTTTTTCATGTTTTGCAAACTCAAACGTGAATTTAGCATTGAAAAGAGGAAAACGCGGTATAAGTTACCCTGCATGCACCTCTGTACCATTTAACCACTCAAGTAACAGTTCATCAGCGTTTTTTAAGAACTTGATAGAACTTTAATAAATGACAGGCTTCGCTATATTTAACATATTTTCCTAACCAGGCACACTTTTTTCCCCTCTGTAATACATTAAACAAAGATTGATATAATAAAGTTTGTGGCTTTGGATGTAAATATGTTTTATTTTTACACAGAGGTTAGTTACTTCTCAAGGAATGAAGTGTTACCACACATACTTTACTAAATTGGTTGATTTTTTTGTATCGTTACTTGATACTCTTTGCAAAAAAGGGAATTTTGGTTTTGGAAATAATGAGGTTTGTACTGAAATGAAGTTCTAAGTTCATGCGGTCTAGACGTGCTGTTTTTTTTTCAGCCGGAACAAAGAGACGAGAAAATCAGCTAGCAGTGAGTACAGTTTCAGTGCTGGGGGGGGGGTTCACCTTCCAGAGTTTAATTGCACTGCATGGGATATTGAATAACCAGGGCAACATTCCAATCACACATAATAGTGATAATGACAGGGTTATGCTGCAGGAGTTAATGCTTATTGTGTATCCAGCATGCTGCACACTAAGCTCGACGCAGCTGCATCGCTTGCCAATATTTTAGCGCACAATCTGACGTCACACACGGAACGACGCCGGTCCCATTTCGCTGGAATATAAATAATAAATTAGTCATGCATTTCCGAGCCAGTGATCGATCAGAACAAATCTGCATGCTAAACAACCTTGAAAAAACCCCCAACAAAACAAGTTTGTCTTCTCATCCGCAGAAAGTCCAGATGTACAGGATGCATTGTAATCTGCAGGCACTTCTGGTGACCTGCTGGGGTCATCTAAGAAGACTTTTCTGCATTCTTTAATTTAACCACAGACCATGCAATATATAAACCAGGGTAAGATATGAGTATGGGTCTTATTAATAGACCTCCTGGACACCTCCAAATCGCCATGCACTCCCCAGCTGTGCGCTATATGACCTTGTCTTAGTGCAAAAGATCATTAGCCAGACAACTCAGTCGGTCAGCATTTAATGACTCCAGATTTATTAACTGCACAAAAGAATTTATTTTTATTATATAAGTATTCTGTGGGTTTATGTCTGGAGTTCATATAATGATGCCTTTCTATTCAGGCCGCAGAATCAAGCCGTCATTTTAACAAGCAAAATGATCAATGCAAAATCCTGTTACAAGAGAAGCCACGATGGTGACGAAGGGAGTGAGATACTAATAGACATAAGAATGTGATTCATTATATTAAAATAGAGTTACAATGGCTACATGAAGCGGAGCTAGGAAGACAAAGGCTTTTTAAATTGCGGAGAGGGACCGAGTTGCGGAACATACGTCTGGAGCTACAGGTAATGCCTTTTCGGCGCCATATCTGGGATGCGGGGGATGGATGGCGAGAGGCTCCGGAATAATTTGCCGAGATGAGAATTTATGTTGACTTACCTTCACAGCGGCTCTTAGTGAAGCACTTACAGTTTCATTCAGCAGCTTTTAATGGGGTTTTAATGACGGCACCTGAGCAGAATAAGAGCAGGCAGGCGGCCGCGGCTTTTGATTTATTTCTGTACATGAAACGGGGAAGCCGTCCGCGCGCCACCGAATGGCATTTTCGCCTCGAGTACATTCTCACGTTTGTCGCGCGGGTGTGCCGCCCCCTTCTCCTCCGGGGGCCCCCCCGTCGCAACATCTGATTTGATTGTGTCTCTGCTCCCATTTGTAAGTAACAGCACTTAGGCTGGAGAGCCGCGGGTAGCTCGAGTGCCTGCAATGTATCAAAGAGGCTCCGTCGTCCAAAACAAGGAAAAACAATCTAGGTTAATTACCAAATGGAGCGTCTCCGGGCTGTCAGACCGCGCCAGCCTTAATTGTTCACCGTAGCGAGACTCTTGCCATTCTTCGGTACCGCTAATGCAATGAAAACGCCTCGCGGATTTTTATTTTTTTTTTTTTACCGTGGGAGGCATTTTATCAAGTCGCACACAGGTGCACGGTAGACCCAAGAGTGCATTAAAGATGCGAAACGTACACAAGGTAATTTCCAAGTGCTCCGAAACGCACAGCGCACATGCAGATTTGCACGCAGGCGATAGCACGTAGTCTGCATTTAGATACAATACTTTACAAATTAAATATATGTGCTTTCCAGCTTTGTCTAATGTTCGTACATAGGTCAAGAAACAAAGCACTTGGAGGACACTTGGGAAAGAATAGCCTGGAATGTACCTCCAGTAGGTGCTAAAAGCGGCACGTGTTTTGAAAATGTATCTGCTAAAGAGTGAGCTGCAATGAATATTAGGCATGTAGAGACTCAAATGAAATTTTAAGCTGCTGTGAAGTGACTGACAAGCTTGAAGAATGTTGTTAACCACAGAAAATAGGTACATTATTAATGGGATATACTGTTAATTTACTCACAGTTGTGCCAAAATACCTTGGACACAAAAGACTGTCGGAAAGAGGAAGTCTTAAGGTCATGCTAGATCTTTGTTCTTATCACGCGTTAATCAGATCAGCCTGATAACCGGGGGCGCAGTACGGTGGGGAAAGTTAGGACAGTTCCAAAAAAAATGGAACATAATTGGACCGGTCTGGGATGGGGGCCCAATATGATAGGCTTTCATGGGGCCCAGAATCTCTAGAGGTACCCTTGCTGATAACACAGGGTACCTCCACCAAAACAATGCTTCCGATTCTCCTTTAAATTATAGGTCCTTTCATTGAACACATTACCCTAAATGTCAATTTACTCATTCACAACAAACTGATGCATAAGCTGCACTTTATCAAGACATAACAGATTCCGTGACCTAGAACTCATATTAATCATCTGTGCTGTTTTAACCTCATAACAAAATGCCTTTTCAACTAGCACACTGAAAATGATTTGAGTCATGAAATGTCATACTTTTCGGTGCCTGTAGGGGGCAGTCAATAAAAACAGATGCAACTCCCAGATGCATTCCCAAGATTCCTTTCATGTGCCCTGAATGCCTTCTGTAAAGAAGCAAAGTATCTCTCCTACAACCACAAAAATAAACTCTGAAGTGCAGCCTCCACACAACACGGTCATTTTTACATTAAATATACCATTTGCTTGTCCTCCACGCACTTGCGTGGTATTTCTCTGGTTGCGATTTCTTCACAAACCTCTGAGAGACGCTGGTCAACTCACTTGGTGACTTGACTGTGACTTGTCTTCTGTTTTCTATTTTTTACAACAACAATAGACTCTGGGCATTATATTATACAATTATTCTGAACTGTTTTTTTTTCTACGTACATATCTTTAAGTCACATTGAAAGACATTAATTCTGGGTATTAATGTCCTCTCGACAATGTACTCAACCACATCTTTTTCAGCAAATACTCAGAATGTTTATGCAATAGCCACCACACGATAAATTTAATTTAAGAGTACAATGGGCATTTTGATTTACTATTCGGGAGCCGAAAGGCACTTTTACCCGGCTGCTGCTTCCAGACGCCGTCCTGCTCGAGTGACATTTACTTGTCGGCTGTTGGCAAGAAGCGCAAGACGCCCAGTTTCCGTAGCATCGCCTCATTGTATGAACTTGATGTGGTTTCATTACAATGGGCTTTATTTTGTCAATGGGCCTTTTTAACTCATTTCATGGAAGTGTCCTTGATTCCATTATTTTTTTTTTATTGAATGTACTCATCCCTGGTCTCAGTGACCCAGATTTCTGCAAGATGGCCCTCCCTCTGCAAATGGGTACAGATCTATTAAATTCACCTATACAATTATAGAAGATAACCTTCTGTGATTTACCACTTTCATAACATCATAGGGGCCTCATCTGACGGGCATCCCCAGAAAATTAGTTTAATTGAGTCAAATAAATTAATCTCCCTCTAAACATGAATATAGAAAAGCAGAATGCAAATACAGTAGCCAATGACAACCCCCACCCTTTGTCCTGGGGCAAGTATTATAACTGGGACAAATGTTATTTACACTGTTTGCACTTTGAATGACCTGCGTTGACCATTAAAGTCTAAAAGCTTTATTTTGTCTCTTAGAAACCTTGAATAATAAGGGCATTTATCATTTTTCAGAAATTAAGCAGACGGATGATATTTTAAAATATTACTGCAGGAAGCATAGAAGACTCATCTGAAAAGGAATATGATTATACGGCCATTTATACTGGAAAATTGCAATTATTCTATAGCTGTTTAGACATGGTAGAGCTTATATGCCACACAAAATGGCATTGGTTAAACTGGAATGTATTGGGAGCATGAAAAGGTCATTTAAGAGGCATTAACAAAAATTTATTATACCAGTCACTAACATTTTAAAAATCACAAACACCAAGCTAGCTACATTTAGCTGACAGTTAGCCTGCTTTAAAAGTGGTGTATAGAATCAAGAGATCTTAAAATGAAGTGGATTTTGGGGGTAGTGGTTTCATTTTAACATTTTGAAAAGCACAGATGCTTGAAGCAAAACACCGCGATGGAACGGAAACGTAAACGAAGTAAATAAAATAAACAGAGCTGGGCTCGACAGCAACCGTCAGGAAGCAGGGTGGCAGGTCTGCAGATCATCCCTTACGAGGGTTAACTGAGAGCACAGGCCAGGAGCCCAGCTGTGTCAAATTAGCGACGCGTTGGCGCGTGATGGACAGCCGTCCGCGACCGCTCCTGGGGCCCCATGTCAGCAGCTTGCCACTGAGGGCCACCAAGCCGTGACGGACGAGCCAATGAGCAGCAGGGGCCACCACCACCGCCTTCCAAATGAGATGGCAGGGGCTCGAAAACATCACGGACACGGTTTCTCAGATGCATGCTCCTAGGTTTCTCCATTAGCATCTGATAAATTTTAGCATGGCTGCTACTGTGATTCATATTGCAGGCATATCAAAGACTCTGCCATATCCTACATAAGCCAGAGGATACACTGTCGGCTTCATATCAGCCGTAGTTTAAGTCGGAGCCGTTAAGTGTCATGGGTGTGTCACTGAATCCATTCAGTGTATACCCAGTCGTTGACTGTGTGTGATGATTGGGACCATCCCAGATTGATCTGGACTGATCCCACACAGGCCCCTGCTCATGTGCACACCCCCTCCCCCCGCCCCCGGATTTCCTAGCCGGCTTTGACGTATCTCAGAAGGCCTGCTCTCCTTGTATCGATCATCCTCCAAAAGATTAGCGGCTCATCCATTCTGGCTGTGCTCCTGTACTGTGCTACAGTGTGCTCATATACGATACTCACCCAAAGAATTATGGGTAATGAAATGTCCTGCAAATAAAAGAAGACTTTTAGACAAAAGCTTTTATCATAAATGACTTAAAGAGATCCAACAAAGGCTCCATAATCATTTATCCTACGGGATATTATTCTGAATCAATTCCGGTAAATTCTTCAATGGTACAACAGCAGAATTAAACTGACAAAGGTCCACCTTCCTAACCACTCTGTAGCTTGCTTATGTATTTGGAGACATGCTTTCATATTCTTACCCCTGGGACCCCTTTTACTCCGGCCTTTTGTGTACGGTGCGTCTATGTATTACAGTCCAGTCATTCAGTGATAATTTAATAGTAGTGTAAAAATCCCAGCAGGCCCACAATGGGCTGAACCAGTTCACTGTTCCATCCTCGTGTCTATGCTTAGCCTCACTAATCACCTGCTAAAGGGTGCACAAGCATCGGAACTGGAGACCCCAGGATGCCGTACCGAAGCCCCTAGGATGCCGTCCCGAAGCCACCAGGATGCCGTCCCGAGGACCCCAGGATGCCGTCCCGAAGCCACCAGGATGCCGTCCCGAAGCCACCAGGATGTCGTCCCGAGGACCCCAGGATACCGTCCCGAAGCCCACAGGATGCCGTCCGAAGCCCCCAGGATGCCGTCCCGTGGTCCCCAGGTTTCCGTCCCGCAGCCCCCAGGTTGGCGTCCCGAAGCCCCCCAGGATGCCGTCCCGATGCCCCCCAGGATGCCGTCCCGATGCCCCCCAGGATGCCACCCCGAAGCCAGCCACTTTCATGGCCCGATAAGAGAGAATGACTAATAATGCTAAAACGGTGAGCACAGCTGGGCTGGAAATATGTAAAATATGAACCGTGTAGTCATGCGTAGAAAATGGCCTTATTGGTCTTTGAGGTCTGGACTGACGGCCCAGCACCTAAGATGATGTTAGATATTCTGCTGTTACGCAGCACTTGAATTAGCGAGCTGATGTCACCTCTGCATGCTTTGGCTTTGTGCCTGGGGTCTTTTTAAGGACGTACGTGTAGCCCTGGGTGCTGCTCATAGGGGGTTCGCCGGTAACCTTTTAGCACCCGCTAACCGCCAATAACCGGAGCGGCTAAATGTGCATCAGGGAGATAATTAGATCAACTGGGTGCTTAAGTGCTCAGGTAGGATAAAAATATACATGAAGACCAGCTGAAAAAGAGTTGCTCCAAGTCACATGTATGACTTTTGTTACATTTTTCATCTGAGACATAAAATAATGTCCCTATCCTGAATTATGTAACTGCTGTGTGAAAAGGTTTGGCACAAAGCCACTGAATGAAACAAGTGCCGGGGTGACCGTATTACTGTAACGTCACTGCCACATGGCTCCGTCCAGGGCGACTATTACTGTGACGTCACTGCCACGTGGCTCCGTCCAGGGCGACTATTACTGTGACGTCACCGCCACGCAGCTCCGTCCAGAGCGACTGTATTAATGTGACATCACCGCCACGCGGCTCCATCCAGGGCAACTGTATTACTGTGACGTCACCGCCACACAGCGCCATCCGGGGCGACTGTATTACTGTGAAGTCACCGCCACACGGCTCCATCCAGGGCGACTGTATCAATGTGACGTCACCGCCACGCGGCTCCATCCAGGGCGACTGTATCAATGTGACGTCACCGCCACGTGGC
>JAODKC010000123.1:283574-306675 GCA_026777985.1 Mormyrops attenuatus | reverse complement strand
GTGACTGTATTACTGTGATGTCACTGCCATGCGGCTTCATCCAGGGCGACTGTATTACTGTGACATCACCGCCACGCAGCTTCGTCCAGAGCGACTGTATTAATGTGACGTAACCACCACATGGCTCCGTTCAGGGTGACTGTATTACTGTGATGTCACCGCCACGTGGCTCCATCCAGAGCGACTGTATTAATGTGACGTCATCGCCACACAGCGCCATCAGGGGCGACTGTATTACTGTGATGTCACCCCCACGTGGCTCCATCCAGGGCCATTGTATTACTGTGATGTCACCGCCACACAACCTTAACACCTACCCAGCCCTAACCTTAACAATAACAAAATACAAGTCTTATGGTATTTTTAGTTTTTTGATTGCAGTCACAGATATTTATGAAATTGAGTTTCCCCTTGTGCGGACTGAACGAAGTGTTCCCAGAATGTCAAAATAACAGGTTTTTATGACATTGTGGGGACATTTGGTCCCTACAATATAATATGTACATGCGCACATACACACACACACGTACGCACCTGCGCACAGAAATAAGGGCTCACATATACACAGGTGGTACACATATCTCTAGGCTTCAAATGCACTCGGTTGGTGTTTGATGGGGGTTATTGCACAATGTATAATGAAAGCAAAATAACAAAAACACAGAAAATGGCAGCGAGAGCATGCTGCATATAAATTGTATGCCCAGGAAGATTACAAACTAAAAGTCCACTTGCTCGCTCCAGCGTTTGAATCTTCCTCTTCCATCTCCCAGATCGTCTAGCCTTATTAATTCCAATCTGCCTTTGAATGCATCCATGCAGTCACGCCATTACTATTAGGTGCAGAGATCAAAGGCAGCGGCGCTCGCCGCCGAGCTCGCGAGCATCATCCGCGTCCCCTTTGATGCCGTAAGCCTCCGCGGTTAATGTAAAGGGGGACAGGAACGTGGCAGGTTGTCCCGTGGGGGGGTATCAAGTGCAGGATGTGACATGTGAGGAAGTTAGAAAACAAGGACTGTAACTCAGGTGAGCGCCGCACTTCCTTGCAGCTGCAGTAGTGGCGGGTTTCATCGCACATTATAAACCGCCCCCGCCCCCTTTTTTTTAGCGGCCCATGGATATAGAAGGAGCCATGTATAAATTACTGAGTGCTGGGGGAAAAAAGCTTATCGCGAAGATGTGTGTCGTGGAGGAGACACGTGGGAAAATTATAATTGTGTCGACGAGTCACGGCAGACGCACTATCGATCCTCTGCCCAAGACCTGCTCCACCTCTCTTCCTAGGGCGCAATCATATTTAGCCCTGGAGAAAATAGGATCCTCCATTTTTTTCTGTTAATCATATATCTTACTCGGCTCAGCTTGCATTTCCAATCTGGAGCCCGTCACACAGTGGTGATCGAGGATCGCCGCCTGGTGAAGGGCCAGGGAAGCCACACCCCCAGCCCTTCCCTACCCCACTGACTCGGCCCCTTCCCGCCAGGTCATCCCAGAGGTCAATGCTGATTGGCTGACTGATGCCACAGTTTTCATCCTGGACTCTGGAGGGCCCATCGGCTACATCATTTGCCAGAAGAACCAGTGTATTGTTAGTGACAGTGTTTCCCTCTGGTTCCCTGTGGTTTAGGTTCATAAGCATTAAAGTGCATTAATATCTCATGTAAAAAAGGGAAGTGAAGCGGTCCCATCATATCCATGTGAAAGTGGTCACATGATCAATATACAGGTCAAGCGAACAAAAAATTGCCAACATTTGGGGAATACAATCTTTTCAAACTTAATTTTATTTGTATAGTGCATTTTCACAACATTACATTGTCTCAAAGCGCTTTACAGCATCCCTGCCCAAAGCCCCCAGTGAGCAGCCAGAGAGGACAGTGGCAAGGAAAAACTCCTAGAAGGAAGAAACCTTGGGAGGAACGAGACTCAGAGGGGGAGCCCATCCTCCAGGGGCTGGCAGAGGAAGTCAAATGGGCAAGATGGCAAAGTCCTAATTCACACTGTCCAAATCACCACGATGTGACAGGCTCCCAACTGGCAATGCAATCTTTTAAGGTAGTGGAGTCTGTCAGCTTTGGGGGTAGCTGGAATTAAAGTGTCCCACATGCAGTAAGGACAGGAGAGCTCATTACTGACAATGCACTCTCTGCAAGGGGTGAAGCTTGACACAGAGACATCATGCATGCATCGGACCCCATCAGATAGTCCGGAAATGGTATATCCCAACAGGTCTGTGTGAGAAGCCGCGCTAATCGCTAATCACTAATCCCGGGGTTCTATCACAAGCTTGTGATGCTTATTGTTCGTGAATGAGTTACGGCGTAATGAGTATTACGGCGAAGGCAGACAGTCAGACATCTGACAAGACTCAGTCACGACTGAGCACAACGAAGAGTCGTTTGCTGCGCACTAGTGTGGCTTTTAAAAGACCCCAGATTGAAGTTATGGTCTATATTGGCCACATGAAATCAGTTTTGATTTTGTGAAGTATTTAATACATTTTTGGTAAATCTGACCTTGTGTGTCAAGATATTGCCTTTCATCACTTCTTAGCATGTTCCACTTTATGTTATTAAGAATGAACGCAAGCAGTTGTCTGTTTTTGTTATTATGCAAATGCGATATATAAAAATTTACCATACTTCATACTGAATCACAGGACAACAAATATATAAAAACCCGTCTGTCATTAGGTCTCCATGGTTACGCTAAGTATTCACTGTGGATAACATTCAAAAAATTATATTTAGTTTACATGGCCAGATTTCCATTTTTTTTGTTTGCTAAGTCAACATCAAAAGACGTGTCCCCTTTGTAGTGTAATTTAAGAGCAGATATGACATATGCAGGATAATTGGAGGCCCATTATTTTTCTTCTTTTTTTCCCCAAAGCCAAAGGAACGAAAAGCAGCATAATTATGCCCTTTGAGCAAGGACAAGTTAACTTTAATAGCAATCGCCGAGGTCCAGCGGGAAAACAATTGGAACTTGTATTTGTAAATGTCATAGATTTCAATGATTATTGTAATGAGAGAAAATGACCACCATCATCCCCTCATAGGCCATTAAACCTGCTCACTCAGGCTGCTCCCCCGCATTTTTTCAATTGACTCATCTTGCTGCCGCCAGGGGGGCCCCAAGCCGGGCCTGCGTACTCCCAGGCTGGAGGGCGCCCCCGAGGGCCATCTGACAGCAAGTGACACATTTCCTAACAGACTGTAGGGGTCGCAGGCGGTCCCACCGAGCCCGGCCTGGCCGTGTCATAACTGGCGAGGCTCACGTTACGAAGAGAAGCCGCTCGCACCAGCACCTCCAGGGCCACGTTCAGATGCCGCTAAAACCACCGGGGGTATCCGCAGGTGCCGGCTACCTTTTAGCGAGCTGGAATTTAACGAGACGGCTTAATACACCGCAGAGCGGCCGCTGGGTACGGTATTAAATAACTAGCTATCTCTGCATTGACCATGCCACTGGCTTAGACATGGGCCACTGCGGGGTTTCCTAATGCCATCATCAGGGGTCACTGCCAGCCCATGTACAGATGCAGACAAGTTCCATGGCAAATGTCGAAAGTCAAAACCTTTAGCTACAATAGTTAAAGCAATCATATTGTATGAAACTTCATTATCCGTCTGTCTGTCCGTCCATCCATCCATCCGTCCATCCATCCATCCAGTCATCTGCCCAACTGCTTGTCCAGTAGTGGGCTGCAGGGGGGCCCAGAAATCACAAAAATAAGGCAGGGGACACAGTGGATGGGCTGTTCAATAATGATAATAATAATATTAATGTCTATCCATGTCACCTTCTGGGTACTCCGGTTTCCCTCCACAGTCCAAAAACATGGTGAGACTTGAGTTACCAAATTGACCGTAGGTGTGCATGTGTGTGTGACTGGTGTGTGAGTGAATGGTGTGTGTGTGACTGGTGTGTGAGTGAATGGCATGTGAGTGAATGACGTGTGAGTGAATGGTGTGAGTGTGCCCTGTGATGGGTTGGCGCCCCATCGTGGGTTATTGCCTGCCTTGTACCAGTAGCTTCTGGGATAGACTCCAGACCTCTGCGACCCCGCACAGGACAAGTGGGTACAGAGGATGGATGGGTGGATGGATGGATGGATGGGTAAACATCATTATCATCATCATCATCATCAGCAGCACCTTGGAGGGCATCACCTCCTAAACCCGACTCTTAATGGCACACTCCCCGCTGTAGAGCACTCTGTTACATCTGCTCCCCACGTGTGGACAGGGGGTTTCTGACGTTCTGAGACCTACCAGCACAGTCTTCACTCCGTTTGTGAACCTCAAAGAAAGGAAGGTGAACTTGGGCCCAGGAGCTCTGCTTTCACATATTATGACGACGTTCCAAGCAATTAATCAAACCTCCGTTTATTACTTTTGCTAGACGTATTAAATTGTCCTTCCAGCTCTGGGGCTGAGGGTTTAATTACAGGCCACAATCACCAAAACTAATTTCCTGTTTTCTGCTACAGGTCACAAATAACCTGAAGCAACAGTCAGGCTAGACAGAGTGCTCTTTCATAAAGAAAAAAAATCATTCAAAGGGAGAGTAATGGAAATCTAAATCTCTATAAATTCTGGTTTAATATGCACACATATTTCCTTTTCCTTCACTTTTTTAATCTAAAAGGCCACGAGAGAAACCAAAAAGCTGATTTTCCACTAAATGTGTACCTCTTATTTAAACTAGATATCTCTCTCTTTCTCTCTCTCTTCTTTCCCGCGTTCCTCCTAAAATGTTGACATCTTTGTTTCTATTTAAGCTCATTTAAAACGCCATGGAGCACCGCCCAATCGCAGAAGTCTGAGTGTGGTGTATGACACGAGGTCCGTGCTGGGCGTGCCCACAACGTGGCGGCCAAACACTGCCTTTCTCGCCATCAGCGTCTCCGCCTTACCGCCAAGCGCGGCTTACTGTCGGAAAACATCATTAATTTCACATTAATGATTAATGTCCTCTGTTCTCCCCCATGAGTGAAGCAAACCTCCAAACGACAAGGACTCTACAAACAAACGGGCGTCTCTGCTACAGCTGTACAGCGGCATCTAATTAATTTTAATAATAAACCATAACGCGTTCCGAAGTACGGCACTGATTATTTCAACGAGTCAAAAAAATTTGTTTTTTTTGCAAGGGGAAGGGATGGATTGGTTCTGTTGTGGCCCCTTCTGAGGGATTTAAGGCTTGCAGTAATCACTGTCAGTCCATGAATTAAACGCGACCGTGTGATGTACGGTGGGTTGCCAGGAACGCGGCACAGGCACTGCGGATTGGTCAGCCGGCCGCTCGGAGATAACGCATCCGGCCTGAGGAGAGACAATTACTCTGGCAGGACAGGCAGTTAGTTAGCAGCGCAGTCGGGGTGTCATCTGTCAGCTGCCCCAGTGGGGGGGGGGGGGGGGTGATAGATGCCCCCGTCCACTGGGATGGACAAGGGGGCCCCCGCTGCCCCCCCCCTCCTGCATTTGTGGTGCGGCCAAGCTTATTATTGTACAAAAATAGAGAAAAAAACTGGTGATGGTGATGATAACCGATGGCACAGAGAACCCCACCCTCAGGTACTCGTCAAAAAGAAGGCTTCAGCAGTCGGCCGCTAGCTAAGGAAGAGAGTGCCGCTAACAGGAGATCCCTGGAGCTTCTGGTCAAACTTGGTCTGATAACCACGCAGTTTCGATGCAGATTTACCGTTCATCCTCAGTCTCTTGTCTACCATGGCTTGCGGGATGAAAAGCATAGTTATGCACTCCTTCATAATTAAGTAGTTGTTCCCAAAGGGCTGGCGAAGCGTGTGGGGCTGGGGTGGGGGATGCATGCAGGCAGGGTGGTCCGATGTGAGTCTCCTGGCTCCCGGGAAACATGCGTAAATTCCCATCGAAGAACAACACCGGTGGAGAACTAGAACCACTAGGGCATGAGGATGACCTTCTTACACAAAAGCAGAACATCAGGGCACAAGGGTGGCCTTCTTGCACAAAACCAGCACCACCAACACGAGGGCAGCCTCCATACACAGAACCAGAACCACCAGGACACGAGGGCAACCTTTATGCACAAAACCAGAACACCCGGGCACAAGGTCGGCCTTCTTGCACAAAACCAGAACACCAGGTCATGAGAACGGCCTTCTTACAGAAAACCAGAACCACCAGGACACGAAGACGGCCTCCTTACACAAAACCAGAACACCAGGGCATAAGAACGGCCTTCTTACAGAAAACCAGAACAACCATGGCACGAGAACAGTCTCCTTACACAAGACTCGAACCACTGGGGCACAAGGACGGCCTCCTGACATAAGCGTTCAACGATAAATAGCAAGCAGATCATTCTAAATAGGAAGACAGAGGGACAAAAAACACAAACCGTGATCTGTACAGTCAGATGGTGGTGTGTGTTGCACAGAAATAAAATGATGACTGAACATTTTAAAAAATATAAATTATTCTGGAGGATTTACTAACCTTAGTGATTATTATCAAAAAGGCCCAGTTGCACATGTGTTTTTGGCTAAGGACCAGGTACAACAAGAGCCGTTAAGTGTGTGGCGAGCAGCGCAGCCTGGGGCCGCTCCAGAGGGCCCATAATTACAAAGTCGGGCTTCTTTGCCATTCGCTAAAACATCTAATTCCAAGGCAGCTTCGGAGAGCTGTGCCAAACCAGCCGCTAATTGTTGCTACATGTTTCCAGGGCCGCAGACTGACACATTAAAGATCTGGGACGCGGAGCCGGCGGCTCAGCAGGCCAGGATGGAGAGAGAGGCGGCCTCCACACCCCCCTGCAGGCCCTCCCAGAATGCAGTAAGGGCAGAAAAGCAAATAACTTTGTGAAACATTCTGTAGCATTTCACGGTTACAGGATCACCAACTTGGGTCAGGTGGGTGGAGTGAGATTTTCAATTTGAGATGAGTCTCCACACACATGCACACACACGTACATATATGTAACAATTTTATTACCTGCAAATAGTCTGTAGGGTTTGCAAACTAGCCCAATGCTTTTGATGTAGCTAATTTTAGGTTTATAATGGAATAATATAGATTTGCTGCAAGATTTCTTGCATGAGTGTGACAGCCTTAGAACATGAGTGTCACGCCAAATGCATGAGAGTTGGTAACCCTGCGGTTAAAATGATATATATTTGTACTTAGACAATGAAGAAGTGCCAAATTGTTAGTTGCTTGGGAATGATCTTGGTGGGTCAATCACATTAATCAACAGCCAGCCACAATCATGCTTTGGAAATCCCTAAGTAAAGTGAATTCTGTTTGCTCTTTGCCATCTCTCCTTACTTGAGCGAATGCCCTTCGCTGTCATTTTGGTTTTCTGAGGGCTAAGCCCTGATCTACTGTACCGTTTACCGACAAGTCAGTAACTTACAGGTACAATTTTCTGTGATTTGACTGTGTTGACTGAGACCAACTTTCTGGCAACTGTGGCCTCATGCATTTCTGAATGAGATGAGGTTTCATTATTGGGCCTGGATGTTCATGAAGACATTCAGGTGAGAGCTGTGAACTTCTGGGCCTCCACAGCCATCAACACGGGGAGACCCTGAGCTGACCGAGCCCAGGTTCAGTGCTTCACAACTGATTCTCACATGGTTGGCTAGCAGGTTGCCTTCTGCTTGCACCAGAAGATATGGGAACACAGAAGATTCCAGAATCAGTCAGTCTCTACAATGGGCTAGATTAAAAGGCATCAGATAGCTACATTCAAACAGTACAACTTTGATGTGTTGGCTGATAATAAACCAGTGCGTCTTGCTATATGCTTTGTAAGTTTCGAGTCAGGAGGCCTTTACATATGGTGCTTTTCCACTGGCGTACAGGAACCGAGCTGTACCCACGCTGTACCACGAAGAGAGACTAGTTACAGCGCGGTTTCAGCTCACTTCGGTTATCCACTTCGGTAAAGGCCGGTTTGGAGAGCGACAGTGGCGTGAAACCCAAGAGATGATTATTTTCTGTTCACAGTGTAGCATCAAACGCTAACGGAATTAGCATTTGCTTGTGTATATATATTTGCGTTATGAATCCTTTCCATTGAGCCGCTCTCTAGAACTTCTTTAAGTAGGAGTTTGGAAATTCTCATGTTCTGAGTTTTCAGGAATGCACTGTGATGTGCAATACGCCAAATAATGAATAATATATAAAATACGCCCCTTTCTGCTTCAGATAATTGATGCGCAGATATTGCTGTGCGTTATGAGCAATCAGATGGTGATGACACAACCAGCTTGGTTTGATCACGCTTTTGGCCTTGCTAGTGAGCAGACACCAAGATGCTCGTACCCCTGGAAGAAACACACACTGTCTTAATCCTAAAATTCTGGCAGCTCATAATGCTTCTCCAAAGTCTCCACAGTCCTGTCAGGCCACTTCATCTCTGCACGCCGCTTAACCTTAACCAGCTCATCCTCTGACATGACGGTGATCTAAAACCCGAACGGGGCGGAGGAACCCACCGTGTGGAGCTCCCAGGGCGGCTGCTAAAGGGTCCCACTTGCCTCTCGCAGTTTAGGCCGCCACCCCCTGTGAAAATATACTTCGAGATGTTTCCTTTGGTCCAGCAGAGTGATGACATAGATCAGGGGTCTCCAACTCCGGTCCTGGAGAGCTACTGTCCAGAAGGTTTTCTATCCTACCTGGCTTCTGATGAGCCACACCATTTCTCAGGTAAATACCAGGAACAGGTGTGGCTCATCATGAGCCAGGCAGGATAGAAAACCTACTGGATAGTAGCTCTCCAGGACAGGAGATAGAGACCCCTGACATAGATGCTTAACATAGTCCTGAGCAAAAGAGAAACAGGCAATGAGAGCGGTGAGCTTCCTCAGTTTTAGCCGCTACTTTAAAACTTAGACACAACAGAAAATGAAGAATCATATTAATTCACAATGAGTTTTTATACATATAGAAACATAATCAAAATGTATATTACAATAATATAATAATTTCAGCTGCATCTATCTAACATCAAAGCAAAGTTAATCAACCCTTTAAGGTATAAGCAACGGTAGGATTTCAATCTATGAATGTAGTATTTGGTAGATGAACCAATTAGGCCCAGCTACTGATATTAAACTGTTCAAAGACAGTGCAAGGACTCTCGCAAAGCACAAGGCGAAAAGTAAGAAAAGGCATTTTTAATCTATTTTTAAAAAGAGAATATTAAATATGCAAGGTGAAACGTACTTTTAGAAAGCTCTTTGATCATGAATGCAGAAGGTAGTTTCAAGGTGAAAATTCAGTCTAATCTTATACATTCCAGGGCAGGAGAAGGAAGTAATAAACTCAATCTCATTAAAGTTAGATTAAATCAACAAAGTGCAGCTGATCGATGTATATGCGCGTTTATTTTTCATAACATTTTATGTTATCCTGCCCATGAATCAAACTGTACTATTTACAAAGGTTCAAGGCACAGAGTGCAGCCAAGTGACTAAGATCCGGTACTTTCTCTGCACCTCGGCTCAATGAGGAAAAAGCCGCTCTTTTATAAAAAAAAGCCATTTTCTCTGGCGCTTCCCCTCCTCTCCCGCTAGCTTTTAAGGTGGAGATGTCGGCAGCTGCACGCCTTCCCCTCTCATGACAGACACTCATAAACACCGGTGTGGAGGGCGCGGCTTGGCTGGCCGCCGACGCAGTGATCCGGAAGAGCGCGAGGACGCGGTAAGAGCATTCGCTTGTGGACCCGCGACCCGGCCGGCCGCTGGGAGAAGCCATTAGCACTGTAATGGCTTTAGCCAGTTGGCCACACGGCTGTACTACTTTCCAGAGAAATGCAATTTGACTTCCAAGTTGTTCTTTTACACTCAAATCATTCACCTCAACCTTCAGACGTCCTCGCTCTGTGCTCACAACATCGGCACAATAGGCTGGCCTTGTATCCAGCTCTGTGCGTTTGATTAAGCTGGCCGCCATCCCAAACAACCTGCTCAAGTGTACAAAGCGAAACTCGTCAACTCATCCGTGCTGTGAGTCTTCTTTGGTGGGTGTAAATTTTCTTTTATAGACCGATTCAACTGGCATCCCATCCAGGGATGTCCCCTGCCTTGTGCCCGGTGCATTCTGGGATAGGTTCCAGACTCACCGCAACTGTCCTGGATAAGCGTTTGTGGAAAATGGATGGATAGTACACAGATTCACCGCAGTGTTTTCTTCAGTGAGCAAATTTCGGGAGAAAATTTAAAGCCTGCAACATAAAATGAAGCCAGAACTTCCATTCTTCTGGCAGCATATCAGAATAAATCAATCATAAATTAAACGGGACAAACCGCATTAAATCCGCTAACTGCATCTAAATTTGTCACGGCTTTTATATAGGCTTTGCAAGCATTAAAATTCATTTCTCTTTCCAATGTATCGCTTTTCATCAAAGAATGAAAGAGGCACTGGAAGTAAAATGGAAGGTCATTGTGAAGGATGTTGTGATTCTGCATGATCCAGATTCCAGATTGGACTTCAAGTGAAGAATCGTCTCCTTCATGGTCAGACCATTTGTCTCTGAGCAAAAAACAACAAGGAACGACACTCGCCGATTGCAGTTCATCTTCTCATTTAGTTTAGGTGACACCTTTATCTAAACCCGAATACAGCAGCTAACAGTCATACACATTCATCCACCCATAAACTTAAAAACACTTAGAAAATTAGTTGTATGATTTAAATGAGTTACACAGTAGTTCAGTTCTTTATGCCAAATAAAAATGCTTCCCTTAAAAATATGGTAGTGAAAAAACGAAAAATGTCGTATGATGTCACTATAGGTTTCATGATGTTCGTAGAGTTAAATATCACTCGTGATATCATCTCCATCTCCTGATCTTACCCTCTTTTTATCTAGTCTGCTTGGCTAACATAAACTAGCATCTTTTAATTAACCTTGAGGTGGATCGCTATGGAACGCTGTATGCATTATTCATCGGACCGCATAGAGTTTTCCCTCGCCTGGCCCGCTCTCATTGGTGAAGTGGTTTAATGAGGTCACAATAACAGCTCACTCACACGCCACAGCGTGGCATCACTGTCGATACAAATCGCATTAGGCCTCCCTGGGTTTACTCAAACAGATATTTAGACGCCTGTTCTAGAACACGATGCCATTTTAAGATGTGTGATGTCTCTTCTCAGTAACTGATCATATGCTACTGATATCGTATATTTGTAATGCTGATGACTGACGCCATTTGGATCAAACGCGAGATACTAACCAAAAGCGTTGTTGTAGCCTTAAAAGACGACTGTTTAGAAAATGAAACGGAACGCAACGCCGGGTCCAAAGGCTTTGACAGATTTTTTCATTTCAGCAGCCGACGGTGATGGTTTTCCCTAGCGTACTTGGCCTATTTAAGAGATGAAGGCTAAGGAAATTGTGCATCAATTTGTCGTTTCTTTCTTACAAACTGTTGAAGCACTTACCGTCATTCATCACGGTCAAATTATGAGGTTGAACCATGGCCTATGTGATATATGCGTGCAGAAGCTGCAAGACTCTCCAAGGAGCGCGAGGTGTGAGCGCAATTCCTGATGGCAAAGAGTCAGCTACGGCTGGTGGCATTTTGCAAACAGATTCCTAAAAAAACTAAAAAACAAAAACAGCAACAGCTGCTTTATCTCCCTTTTTGATTCAAACGAAAGCTACGGACAGCCTGGGTCCGGGCTCATTTTCGTTTGCCCTTCCACCAGACAATACTTGTATAAAATATTTTATATAATTTATTTTGTTGTTTTGAAGAAAACCATGAATGAAACCGCTATGTAAATTCAACTGATCTTTCGACGAAATGAAAATTGTTTCAAAATGATCCATTAAAGCGACATGATGTGAACGTTTACCACAAACTCCTTTCCTGACAGTCACCCAACCAAATTCAAGTCGGCCGCCTCACAATGACCAGTTTGGATGAGTTAATATCCCTGCCTTTCCATGTGGGAAACACTGAATATCAAAGTAAAAAAAGCCACGGGAACCCGTGAGGTCTGCACCATGAAAGTCAAAGGTAAAGCAATTCTGCGGAAACGTAAAGACACGAACTTACTGCCAGCTGCCAGGAGGCCTGCTGTAGCTGGAGGCACAGACGGCTATCGCAGGGTGGTGGGAGGCAGGTCCATCACGCTACACACACAAATGCAGGAGGCCTGCTGTAGCTGGAGGCACAGACGGCTCTCGCAGAGTGGTGAGCAGCGGCCTGGGGCGGGAGGCCGGTCCGTCACACAACACACACAAAGGCACACAATGAGCTTTTTAGGGACGCTAATCTGTCTGTATACATGTGTGTGTATGTCAGCATCTACCGCCATGTTTGAAGAAAATGTAATGAAGAAAAATATAGCTAAAGGCCACACAGAATGTTTACCTAACCTTAAAGGTAATCTTAGAAATACATTTACAAAATGAAAAATAAGGATTTCAGTGGCAGGTAGTAGGTTATGTCACACTGAATATGCAGTGTTCAAAGAGAAATGGGAAAGGGGCTATTAATGAGGTTGACTGAGGCCACAGCAATGTCACTAAGAGTCTCGTGGATATTATCAGCTGTATTGGCAAAGTAACTTTCTTTCTTTCTTTCTTTCTGTCTTTGCAGCCCTGTGGGGAGAATGAACTTTCCTTCACTGGAGGGAACAGTGTGACAGTCACTATGCGAGGAAGGCCACCACTTTGTCACATTCATTTTCACCTTCCCTGGGAAGAGTGCGATGGGCAGGCCTGCCTGCGGGGGTCACTCCTGGGGGGGGGGGGGGGGGACCGGCCAATGAGAAGTACACCCCGGACCCCATGGAAGTGAATACCCCTCCCGGCTCCTTTATGAGAATGTTCCAGAATTAAGCCATGCTAGAGCCAGCAGGGAGGGATGCTGTGCCATGTAGATACATGCTTACACGCCAAACAGAGTCTCCGCCTAAATCTTTTAGCTTTTAAAAATATATTATACAGATAAGATTTCGATACAAGGAAATGGAGACATGAAAAGTATACCCAGTACACAAAGGAAGGCGCGGGGAGATACAATGTTGTACCAAGCCAGTGAGTCCTAAAGGAGCACTTGGTACGTAATAATTACTGGATTTTTCTGCATGACGCGGCCTTGCAGCCTCGCCTCGTCCCCAGCCCGCCTCCGATGGATACCCCCTTCAGAAGGTGCCGCTTTGCAGTATCTGGGCCTCCTGCTTTCATCACTCACACGGAAGACAGGAGTTAGCAGATCTGTAATTTAGTATCTACATTCTTATACAGAAAGTGGTGTCTATGCAGGTAATGGGTCTACAAATGATATATTGTTATATGAAACTTTGCTCTTCTGTACAAAATTATCATTTAGAAGCGATAGAGACACTCCTCTCTGGAACTAGCACAGAAATTACTGATCAGATATTGTGGCAATGAGTGGCGCAATGAGCTATGTCCTAATCTGTGTGTCTCCCCCACCACAAGACGCAGAGATAAAGACTGAGAGAAGGACATGAACGCCTTGCTTAACGTCTGCCTGTGAAGCTCAGCTCGAGCATACTGTTTTAGCTGGAAAAGGCCACATTTACTCTTGTTCGGTTTGCTTTTCCCCTTGCGCTAGGCCGGCGCCCCGTCCTGGGTTATTCCCTGCCTTGCTTCCATAGCCTCCAGGACAGGCTCCAGACTGGTGACCCTGAACAGGACAAGCAGGCACCGAAAATGAATGGATGGATTTATTTTTCCAAAAACAGCCAAGAAAGAGTCCCTGAATTTCCCATAATACCCAATTTTTGTCTCAAAGACAACTGATAATTTATATCTCACTAGGTAATGTTGTACTTGCAAGATATTTCCAAAACATAGATGCATTTAAAACTGGTGCCGAAGACTTATGGAGAAGACTTAGGTCCTGATATTGAATATGTCGCATGTCCAGCCTGCTTCCACAGAGCAAGGCGAGCTGCTCCCTGCAGGAATAAATGCCAGCATAATAATGTAATTCATGTCAGTCAGTGATTGCACAGATTATAGAACAAGCAGAAGGTCATTGCAACAACAGGCCAGTCAGGCTAGCTATCGGTGTGCAGCCATTCGGTGACAGGCTAACGTTAGCATCGCTGGGAGCGATATGCAGAGGTTGTTTGCCGTCACGACGTCTAAGGGGATGCGAGAAGTCAAATCAGATTCATGGACTGAGACTGTGGTGAACCTGTGGTCTGCGGTCCCTCAGGGAGGAGGAGACGCTAAAATGAGGAGAGGTCAGGAGCCACAGCGAGATACCATTAGCATGCTTTGGTTTGTATGCTAAAGAAAATCAGCAGATCCGGAGTAATGGAATTGCAGGATTCCCTCGGTTACTAGCTACGGCTGTCGCCTGGGAAAATGAGCAGAGGGAGAGGAATGAGTCCCGTTTCGAAAGCTAAAGGGACACAGGTCAGGACTCGCCCTCCGCTGATTCCAGAAATTGCCAGAGAGGTGTGAAGAAATGAAGCCGCTGAGATCACGTAAGGACGGGGACACCTGGCGTGTCGAAAATAAGCTGGGACAGTTTCTCCCCCGTTTCCCCAAACTGCGAGTCACATGGCAGGTACGGGCCAGGACCTGCAGGGGCACAATGCTGATTTGTGAAGCATTTTCTAGAAGATTCTCTTCCTGAAATGATGCCAATCCTTTCTTTATGCTCCGCCGTGACGAATTTCAGGCATACAGGCAAACATTCTGGCCTCAAAATTTCCTTGTGTTCAATCACCGAACATTTTCTAAAAATGACTTTTTAAAATAATGAGATACAATACTTTTTTTTTTTTAATCACACACACATATTGAGGAAATCCTTCCCAGCATACAGTGGCCTATACAAAATCCACACAGTATCTTACAGCATCCTGAGCTCTTTTTAAATTTTTTTGGTCACCAACATTTTCAAACATGGAAAAATACAACAGTGTTCAATCTCTGTGGCCTGATTTGGACCAGAGCAAGTGACTCCACACAGCGGCGAGGTGAATAGTCAAAACAATGCGACATCCCAGTGGTGGACTGCTACTTGACGGGGGGGGGGGGGCCCACATGACTTGCTACTACTCCGTGGCATTTCCCCTGTTCCCCTGCTATGGGTGTCGCCATAACAGGACAGAGGATGAAATGCAATGAGAGCCTCTGCGATGCATTATTCATTCAGGAAAACAGGCCTGCATGAAAAGGGAAAGGACTGCAGTTTTTTTATACCAAGCAGGCCAGGCTAGAGTGTTTCTTATTCATTTACACAGAACAGCGTAAAATGCCGGAAAGCAGGGAACCGCACCTGTCCATACATCCAATTTCTGTACTTTCACTGGTTTAATCTTATACCCATCTAATTAAGTCGTGGATTTACACTTCAGTGTGACGGAGAAAGGCTTTATATTTTCAATACTGGAGGACAGCTTTGCCTGAATCTGCAGAGTGCGCGTAAGCCCGGGAAAAAGTGCTCGCTCACTGCAGGACGCACTGCTAGTACATAAGGCTAAAAGTCATAGGCCACAGCTGAAATATACTATATCTAACACAGCACTACTGTGCGATTCTAGAGACAGACATGCTAAACAAGCTGAAAATTAGTTGACAACATCTTGACTGTAATTAAAAGCAGGATGATTCGTTATTGTTATGCAATGTGAAAATGTAACTATATATATATTATATATATATATACAGTATACATACTGTCTAATTTTGTAAATGATTTGGAGGATCATGAAAGCCTTTGCTTCCATAAGAAATGGGAACATGTGAAAAAAATGGGACTGAAATCTTAGCTGCCTTTAATTAGAGTAAAAACCAAATAGATTAATTGTTCGTTATTTCTCTTCAGTTCTGTCAGTCCTGAGAATCGTCACATTGTTTTGATTCTTTCTACTTTTAGAATACTGCATATATTCCATGTACTGTAAATGCTATTTTGAGTGTCCGATTTTGTCAGATTTGTTTCCTGTAGTACAGTTGATGTAAATTACTCATTTAAACGTTCTTATGTGTTTATTAAAATCACCAGATATTAACAAATCTAATGCAGAATGATTTCTCGCACATGTTTTAAAAAAGGAATCGAAGTATGCAGTCATTTTATCAGCTTTCTCTGCACGGATACATATATCAAATGTGTAAGAAAATGACTGTCGTAGAATTTAACCTATAAAGGGACAGGGTGTGGAATCTGCAATGTTTTCTAACATGGTCATAATGAAATTGACAGCGCTGCCACCCATCCTGACGAGCGCTGCACATGCGGCGGTCATTGTGCTAATGGAAAGGCAAACTGGAATGCATCAGAAAGCCATTAAGCTTTCATTTCCCGGGCTGATGTAATGGGGAGAGGGTCCTGCCTCGCTCTCTGCCGTCACTGACACTGGCTGCCTGTCCGGTGCCGCTGATGAAGCACGGGGGGGGGGGGCGGCGGCCGCGCGGCCGCGGCGCCCCCCCCCCCCCCCGCCCCGCCGGGGCCCCCGCGGCCGCCACGGAGGTACGTGGGGTGGGGTTAGGGAGTGCGGCTCTGACAGGGATACTGTACAGCTTCCGGTCCGCGGACTCGGAGCGCATGCGGNNNCCCCCCCCCCACACACACACACACACACATACATACAACGCTGCAGACTGCATCGGGACTCCTCGAACCTCTGGCCTCTGGTCATCCCAAATGATGCCCCTCATTCTGCTTCTCTTTATTCCCCTGCACACTGTCCCTCATCCAGAAGGTTCCGGCCATGTGGCACAGGGACACTGAATGCAAAGCATGTGGCCGTTCTGTTTATATTACAATGTACATCTAAATTGCTGATCAGCAGAATGTCAATTTAGGGTTATTTTTTATTTATAATTGGTGCATCTTAACTGTTAAGATTAATAAAACATAAAGGACTTAATAATGGAGTGGGTTTTGTAATTGAATCTACTGTGGTCAATTAAAAATCTTTGTTTTTCTGGCATGGGAATCCAAGAAGCGTAAAAACTGAATACTTTGCTTACTGTCAAGTTTACAAAATTGGAAGCAAACAAACAACTAAGTAAACAAGCAGATCAAGTTTCACCAGATTTCCTAGGAATCTATTAAAATCCCTGCCATGACCTAGCATTCTGCCCAGGGAAATTCTTGCCTCGTTCCCTGTGCTGCCTGAGACAGGCTCCAGGATAACCAGGTGGGAGATGGATGGATGGATGGAATTTTAGTAGCAATATCTCTGAACCCAAACGAAACCGAGTGATTTCACTGTCAGTTAATCTTCAGCCGGTGCTTTTTCCTTTGCGAGCTAACAGACCCTGCACAGCTCTTTGATGAATCCTTTTCGTATGAATTCAACATTCATGTACGGCGCTTTTGAGGCCCTTCAGCCGTCGATGTGTTTCAGTTGGATGGATTTAAATTCACGGTTCCACCTGCGAGCAGAGCATGTGGGGTGCACATCACAGTCCCCCCTCACACGCTGGATATTCTCCTACATGCTCCTGGATGGGTCATATGAAAATAAAAATAATGTTATCACAGATGAATAGATAAGGCTGGATTTTCCTCATTGAAAACCAGCGCAGTGCAGAGAAGCTGGGAGTCATACAGACAGATTATGACTCTGAAAGAAGCCCAGTGAATGTCCTCCCACATCCAGAAACACGGGGGTGTCGCACTGATGAATCGCATGTGCACGTGTGGTCCGGCTACTCCGCGCTCACCAGCATCGCACACACACACACACAACTGTGCAGCGGCTATTGTAACCGTGGTCCTGTGTCACCAGAAATGCAATTACACGCTGAACATACTTAAGATCGTAGCCATGACAGGATAATGTCAAAATCTACATGCAATCAAAATACAAAAAACAAATAAAGTGCACTGGAGTACACACACACGTTTGTATTCAAATCTTTGTGGGGACTCATTAATTTCTATATTAAAAACCATAATCCCAACATGACGACCTTAACTATTAACCTTAACCTAAACTGAACCATAAGTAACCGAACAAAATATGAGACTTTTGGCATTTTAAGTTTTTTGATTTCAGTCACAGATTTCTATAAAATTGAGTTTCATCTTGTTTCCCCCAAGAAATGATCCCCACAACGTCAAAATAACAGACTTTTTATGGCATTGTGGGGACATTTGGTCCCCACGATGTAATATGCAGGTGACCTCCCGCCTTTTCCTAACCTGGCCAGCAGAATGACCCATAGGAAATGGCCCAACCTTCTCCACGCACGAGGTCTTGAAATAGATACTCCGAAGTGTTCTGAAGAATAATGGCATAAATAGCTCTGATGTGAATTCCATATGGCCTGCGTTTGTGTGCAACTCCCAAATGCTTTTTTAAACTCTGCTGTCTGAAATCTACACATTTAAAAATATCATTAGGGAGGGGGACAGCTCGACAAAATGAAAGCCAGACACGAGACGGCCGCGGGCCTCCGACGGACGAGTCACGTGATCGCATTCGGGAAACTGCTTCGGTTGCGCTCGTCTTCCAGGGCATGAACATTTAAACTGGAACATTACATATGTCTAACATTATATATATATATACACCAAGTAAATAACCATGCCGAATTGAAAAAGGTAAATATGGGTTCGGGGGTTCTTTATAATAATTTATAATTACTTTTTTTCTCAGTGGAGAAAAGACAAATCGTCTGACAATAAAAGAATGACCAAGACAGATACAAAAACATGCTTGATTCTGTCTTTTTAAAAGGAGTCAAATGTACTTCACGGAAGAACTAACGAAATATAGAAATCCAGAAAGAGGGCATGTGTAAAACACGAGAATCACACTGCAGAAAAGCAAATGCAGGCCTGGCCTTGGACCATTTTGATTTCCTTTCATACTATTGTCCAGGCAAATGCATTTCGTTTGAATCTGCCCGCTATTGTGTTGCGTAGCTGCAATCACGCCGCTGCGGACTTGCACCCCGGCCACAAATGAAAGGTGTTGTTACAGCCTTGAATTCTCGGTGCTGTGTCCACCGAGTCCCTCTGCAGTACCGAGTACCGTCTACAGTGCTTGCAGAAATGTCGCCATGCGGCCGAATAGGAAAGAGCCATTTTACCAGCCCGTCTGTACCGGTACACGCTGATTTCAAAGACAAGGGTCGGGCGAATGTCGGTGGAAAAAAAAGAACCAGTTACTGCTGGCCAACAGAGGGCAGCAAACGAGAGCGAGAAGGGGGATCGAGGGAGAGACTGACAAGATCAAGGCTTTGTTATACACAGAAGAAAAATGAACAGATAAAAAAGAGCTAAGATTAAACAATTTAACATTCCGACGTGAATCCTTGTGCTCGAACAGTAATCAGTGTCACCCGCTTTTCCAGATACACACACCATTCCTGTCTTATTGTTATTGTAACTCTGCCCCTCCCCACCCCAAGCAGAGCAACGGTGGCCAAGACAGACATTTAGCAATTTATTTTATCGCTATCTTATCTCCTAGGGACGGTTTATGAATAGTGGCAAATTTAAGCCTTTAAGTCAAAATACATGCGCGCCTTAATGTAAATACCGGCCGTCTCGTCGTTGTTCTCTCGAGTTGCTTGTGCAAAGGAAACCAACGGAAATCTTAAACCAAAAAATAAAACCTCAGACTAAAATCACAACTGTAGCCAAGGAATTTTTATCAGCTGGAATATTAATACTTTCGATTTTTCTTTAATCGCTTGTTTTCCGAGAAAAAAAAAAAAAACATTATAGGCATGAAATCGCAGAGAGTTACTGCGGTGGAAACCCAGAAGCGGAGGTAGATACACAATCTCGGGAACATTTTTATTTTTGAAGGGAAAATGACCAGATGTCTAAACATTGGGCCGAGAGCAACCAATCTGACACCTGGCAACCGGCCATGACACCAGAAGACGAGTTTGGCTCGCCGTGCGATCCCGCTACATTTACATAATAACATACATATTTTATACTTCTGTTTTACATATTTTACTAGTGATCGTACATAATTCTGAAATCGGACATGTTGCATTTGTTTTAATAAATTATTCTGCTGCTGATCGCCAGTTGGGCAAATATATGCACTAAGGAAACAGATAATCAAAAAATTGTTTTGGAAACCTGACTTCTTAATTGCATATATAATATTACATGCGTGGGTTGGCATTACACTAATTACAGTGCTATAAAAAAGAGCCTTTAAACTGGGATCGGGGGAGATGCTTAAAGGCAGCAGGCTCCGGTTGATCTCTAGCTGCGATTCCGCGGGCAACGCGCACCGTGATGCGGCTTCTTTCCTAAAAGAACCGGACGGGACTGAAAAGCGGGACCCGGGCGCTGCGCACACGCCGAACTGACGCTAAGGAGCGCATTAAAAATTCATCAGAGAGCCAATTAAAAGCTGCGGCGACGCTCGTTTATTTCAGCCAAATTAGGGGGTTTGTCAGGCTGATATACAAGGGAGCGAAGCTGTTCCGACAGGGTGGGGGGGGATCGCTTTGGACTGCTATTCTGGCAGCCGCCTCTAAGTGTGCCGCTATTTGTAAGGTGCGTTTGATTGTATGTAATGATCGAGCCCCTGTTATATGCTTACTTGCACATTTGGCACGAGTGACTGAAATGCTCGTTAAAGGCTGGAGACAGTAAAAGATGCCTGTGGTCAGGTTCTCATCCTGTCAAAAAATTGTTGCACCCCATCCACCAACCCCCCCCCCCCCCATCCACACACACACACACACACACACACACACACACAGCCCGATCCCTCTTTCCTCAGAGCCGGCATCCGCCCATCTATCCCTGCCGAGCCTAATTTTTCAGCCGTGCCAGAATCAAATGCCCTTTTGATACGCATCCCGGCGAACCGCAGGGGGACGAGCAAAGTCCAGTAACTCTAAAAAAAAGTTGCAGGATTTTCCGCGTTTAATGCTCCGTCCAGCGTAATGTATTTAAAGGCATAAACAGACCGGTAAGAAAAACGTATCTCGCTTATCAATTGCTGGCAGATGGAAATGCTTATTAATTGCTGCAAACATATAGTTTTATACATAATAAATGCGCATTATACACTAGAAATGTATACCCTTGATTACGATCCCTTCTGAAGCACCACGTCCAAATCTAAGGCTCGTCTTCAGTTTCTCACCATTAATGACTTGCGTGGAAATGCTGTATTGGAATAGTCTGCTATGAGTCCTTGGGGAATTCGCCCTAATTGCACGTCTTTATTTTTCCAGGGATTGCTTAACTACCGAGCAGGCAGAATTCCCCATTAGCCCGCTATTTGCCTGTGTACTGCGGCCAGGATCGTTAAGTAACAGACCTAAGCATGTGAGGGTCAGAGCGCCCCCCTCCCGCGCTGCCCCCGCGCTTTCGAAGAGCCTCTGGCTCCTGACTCTCGCCTTGTGGTCAGGTGACTCAGACCGTGTAATGGCCTTCTGGGAGGTGGAGTCCTCAGAAAAGGGCTTTTTTTTTTCCACGAGCAGGAATGCTTTGGAGTGTGTCCAAGGGAAATGTTCCTGAATCCCGCATGGAAGCTTGTTTTATATCTATAAAATTATATCTGCAGAGGACAATTCTTTAATTAAGATAGCTAAGATAGCTAAAACATGTAAGATAAGATTAAAATAAACATCGTCGAACTGAATTTCTTTAAAGTCTATTGTAACAGCAGACTTTTCTATAATAATATTGTTATACTAAAGGTGAACATAGAAGGCCGTCCATAATCTAGCTAACAGTATTATTTTCATCATGAAAATAATTACTAAATGAAACTTACAATGCACACACTATTGGTCAGTGTTGTACTAAAATTAATGTAAGTTTGTGACCGAATACACACAAAACTTGGGAATATTCATGACAGAACGTGGCAGTGAGTCACATAAATACACACATTTCATTTTTAATACATTGGCAGGCATAAAAACACTCTGCACACTGTTATGTTTTGCCAACACTTTAGCCAGTACTGATCTTATTCTGCCCCGGAGAATAGCTCTTTTGGCAGACAACAAAATGCACTTTTGGCTTATTTCCCACTGAGTTTCAGTTGTCATGGTAATATGAGCGTGATCTTTAAGGCGGATGGAAACCGGGCCGCTAACAGCTGCTGGATTATCACTGATGTACTGCGCTGTAGAAAGTGTTCCAAAAAGCCTCGTGAAAAACAGTGCACAGGACAGAGAGCGGCATTTAGAATCACCAACCAGCAAATCTACACGACCTCAGATGTTTTGTGTCATTTATAATGCCGTATTCATTGGCCCAGGACTATTCATCGATTACCTCTTGTCCTGGAAATGGTCAGGATAATGCTGAACCAAACCTGCGTAGGAATATCGTAGGCATGATATAGGCCGGGTGGCACATGCGTTTGCCGAAGGGCACCGACACGGCCACACAACGGGAGCGATTTAAAAGCACAGATTCAGCAGGATACTGCAGTGGTACGGGGGAGGGGGGCAGAGGAAAAACAAAGAGATTCCTCATGGGACCATCTGGGGTCCTCCTCGCAGCCGCAGCCCAGGTGCCGTGACATCACAGTGCCATCCGCTAGGCCGCCCTGCATTAATGACCCAGAAGTCATTAACGAATACCGATAGCTGTAAAAGGACTTTATCGCGCCATTAACAAAAATGTTATCTTTTTGGCGCATTTTGCTGGATGCACGGGCATACTTATCTACATTTTCCCAGGTCATTCCCCTCCCAAGTTGAGCCACCAGCGTGGGATATTTTGCAGCATGAGGGAAGCGTTCAAGGTTGAATGGGGTGGGGGGGGGCGATGTTGTCAGGTTCCTGGGAGGGGGGAGCGATCACGGACTCCATCTTCAGCTTCTCTCTTTGATGTGCCAGTTTTTAATCAGGAGCTATCAGCTCAGGCCCCATCCTACCCCACAAAGTCCCATTTCTCTGTTACTTTCTGCAGGGAGGCGATAAGGACAAAGCTCTCATTTTTCCCCTTCACGGAGTCACACCTATGATGGCTCCCTGCGGAGAGGCAACATATAAAAATAAATAAATGTAGAGAAAAGAAGGATAAAGGTCACCTTTCTGTAAGGGCCAGGCCGCCTCCTAGCCGCCTGAAAGCCTGTCACGGTTTGGGGTTTCTGTGGGGGCGGGGTGGGGCGGGGCTGGGGTGGGTTTGGGGGCACTCATG
>JAODKC010000123.1:270881-283435 GCA_026777985.1 Mormyrops attenuatus | reverse complement strand
ACCCCACACACACACACACACACACACACACACACACACAAACAATCCACCGTCCTCTTCAAGGGACCGTATGGTTTATTTAATTAAAATCCAATCACAAGTTTATCCTACAGAAGGTCTGCGTGTTGACTCTCAAGGGCCATCTGCCATCTATATTACACAGATCAAAGATCTCTTGATGCGACTGTGCGATTTATTATTTCGGCGGGTCCCGCTTAATATTTATGTGCGCCGTTCGGAGCAGAAAGGCTTATCTCTCCTCGGCCGGGCGATCACACGCGAAGCGTCTAGACGGCGCTAGTCAGCATCATTATCCCTAAACACACACAAAGCGCTCGCCCTGATCATCGCGACAGCCGTAACCATCCCTTCCTGCGCCGTTCACATCTCCGCTCACTTAATGAACATTTTCTCCGCACCTCACAGGCGATATTTTCCTCGTCAGGTGTTTCTTAACGGGGATCAGAGAAACGTGAAGACGCGTCTCCGCGTCTCCTCCGTAAGCGATAACATCACAATTCGCAGTCTCTAAATGACATAATATCCGTGCCGTTTAAGCCGAGCGCTGCACATCTCTACCTCTGGCAGAGCTCGGGTTGGATCTCTGTGAACGTGCCAGCCATTCTTACGTACAGCATGTGCTTCTATAGCCGCAGAGCTGATTTTCCATATTAGATGCATTCTGCTGTTCAAGTAGTAGACAAGACAAAATTGAGATTAATTACAAGACTGATTATATATAAAGAGTGATGATATATAAACAGGATCCTCATGGCTTTGTCTACCTTTGTCTGTAGTAGAGGGATCTCATAATAAGAGTGAGTTTCTGGAAGCCTCCTGTACAGTACAGACCTAATTACTACAACAAAAATGACCCAGGAGGACCGAGGTGCGTTGATGAAGTGAAAGATTATCAACATTAAACTGCAAAGACAGAAATCAGGCTAACGACCCTTTGGGGGAATCGTGGAGCTCTTTCTGTAACACATTACAAATATATTAATGACAGGACATGTTAAACAACATTTCGTTCCTGGTTTCCCTGCAGATTCTAATACCCATAATTACAAGCCTTAAAAAATGAATGTACGCTTCCCTGTAATGCTTTCACCGGAAGGGCTTCCAACGGCCTTTGGATTAGGAGAATGAAAATGCTACTCTCAAAGAAAAGGAAAACGATAAACCACACACACACACACACACACACACACACACACAAATACATCTAGGCCATTCCAAACCAAAATGTATTTCCCAGACACAGGAGACAGGGCAAATGCTATGAATGTAACAATTTGATATATTAGTAATCAAACATGACATAGGTCACTTGGAACCAATTTCTGTATATCTTGCTAATAGCTAAGACCACCAAAATATTATTGGATGGGGCCAGAGGTATGACATCCTCATGGTGCAGGCATGGAGGTTTGCCGGATTTACGCAATGCACCATTAGCGATAGCGAAATGCAGTCCCACGGTGCAAAGGACACACTGCCGTGTGCATTTAACACTATCCTGGCCTTCAACACACGGAGAGAAAATGCTGGAAGCTGCAACAGAGGGAACAGCACTGCGGAGCACGAGGCTGCATCAGACATGGGCCCGTTTTATTTATTTATTAAATAACGTTAAAATGGCCAGAGGTGGTATTATGCTGAATATCATACAAGAGTTAAAGTACCTATATCTGTTTTCAATAGTAATTCCTCAACAATAGATGCCTTATAAAAAATATATATTACACTGTAAGGTCCATTTATACGATTGAACGTCTATCTATATTGAACAATGTAACCAATTAAAACACCCCAATGGGTTCATTTAAATATGTATATAAATGATAAAATTATGGGCTTAAATATCTAATTTTGTAGAGGTCAGTCATTATTAAACTCTGTATTCATAATGACACTTAAATTCATAATTCATACTTACTGTAGCTAGTGCGTTTATATTCTACTGGGAATGACAGTTATTAAGCTGGTGTCACTGGAGGATGGAATGACACCTATTTATAGGTCTGATTAAAAATTCAATAGCAAACAGACATACGCATGACCGAAATGAATAGAACGCTTTACTAATAGAACATCCACTCAAACACAGACATAGCGTTGGTTTCATTGTTCACTCGTCCACACAGGCAAAAACTATCAAAACTATTAAAAATAATGCTTCTGCACAGGCAGTATTTATTTCCCCTTACACTGTTTTAAAAGGGTTTGTATTATTATGTATTAGAAGGATTCTTTTTAAGTCTTAATGGAGTCAAAGGATGTCTTATAATATAAACTCAGTGAATTGTAAAATACATTCTTAAAGCAATAATGTTATTTCCTCAGTTTCAAAGGCAAGCTTCATCAAATACCCGTGAAGGAAACTAACTCAGAAATGGTGCAGCTTGTCAGCAGACTGCTCACATGATTCACACGGGAATGACTTTGACCTGTGGATGCCGTTTATTTTTCCTGATGAATCAAACTCGCTGATTCCTGTGTATACAGGCAGCCTCCGTCCATCGCTCCTTATTCCACCATTCCATGTTCTCCGGAATAACATTCCCAGAACCTTGAGACAGAATTTAGCCATTTACAGTAAGACTACCTACATCAGTGTACACCAAAAGAAATTTCTAGAATACCTTAGAGCAACTGCAGACTTTTTTGTGTTCAAAGGTAGAATTTTCACTTGTGGGAGTAATACTTACACAAAAATGTTCTCAGGGCAGAATGAAAAATGATTGGTTATCTCACTGAACCAATCAGATTGTGGAGGAGGTAGTTCCAAGCAACTAGAAGAGACAGGAGCAACACATCTAATTGGTTGGTCCCGCCTCCTCTTGCTGCTTGGACTTACCACCTCTACAATCTCTCTGAACCAATCATTTTTCTTCTGCCCTCAGAACATTTTAGTGTAAGCAAAACTCCAACGAGCAGAATCTTCTCTGGTTAGCTGATACCGATCCTCACATTTTGTTTAACATCCCATTTACCAAAACTGATATATTCTAAATATATTAACTGAACTGAATGACCAGTGAAATCACATTTACATGAAGAGAATACAAGCGCCAAGTACTCAAAAGTTAGTGAACACCAATGTATAACCAGAGGTTGGGAGAAATTGTATGTATGTCATTATATTGCGGAGTGCATGGACATTACATCACAGTACAGAACAGCAAGACCGTTCACCACAAAACACCCTCAAATTTAGTGACTTTTATACAGACTGTACAGAGAGGATCTTTTGCCTCATCTTCAGAGTATTGATTTTCAGGTACTAGTATCTTCCCAGTGTGGGTCTCTGAATTGCAGAGAAGCTCAGTAAATGAGCTCGCTGCTTATCCAGCTTTCACTAAAGACATTTATAATATGGATTTATTTTACAAGCTGAGAGCGCCACACCATTCACCCAGAGTATGCAGCTTTATCAAAGTACAAGATTTTAATGATCAACATTGAATTATATACCAAGATTTCATTAAACATTTTTAAATCATTCATTACGCATTACGCATTATGAAGATATCTATAATGTATTATGATGACTGCTTTAAGTAAAGTGTTACCAATATTTCAAATGGAAAAAAAATTCTATCCTTGTGCCCCGAGTGCTGGAAAATGAGGGAGACGTGAGGCCAGCAGCTACTCTGAGAGACTTTGGAGCAGGGTAACGATGCATCGGTCAAGACCCCATTACCGAGAAGGGACCACAGAAAAACCTGCACCACCTGCAAGACGCGGGAAGAAGGATGTTGCTCGGATGGAACAGAGGTGGAGCTCTCCAGACAAAATTCAAGGCACAAGGCTAACTCTGCCCATGATGTGGCAATACAGTTTACCAACAGTGTCACATCAGGGGACTTTCGGAGAGCAGGCACTGGGAATCTCGTTGGAGGTAAAGAAAATATGGGTGATCTCCCCCCCCCACCCCGCAAGACGAGGCACCTGAGCTGCTGTTAGCATACCGCCGTCTTCCAAGTAAGACAACGACAGAGCCAATCTGCAGAGGAGAGGAAGACGCTCGGCCCCGCGCCGCAACATTAACTGCATCGGCTACATATTCCAACAGAATGAGCGTGAGCAGCTAGCAAATTATTATTGTGGTGTTTTATCACAGAACCACATCATTCAGTATTTAATAAGGATGAAGCAGGAGCTAATTAAAGAAGAATGCTGTATCTACTTTGTATTTTAAATCTCACAAATACTAATGCCAGTGCAGATTGAGTGTATCCAGCTAAACTGGCATCCCTTGTGGTCATCTGAAGAGTAATTATGAGGTAAAAACATATTGTGTTTATCCTTATTTGACCTTTATCAAATTCCAATTTACTACAGCAGAAAAAAACAGTAAAAAAATGTTACATTCCTAATTACAGTCCTTGAAATTCGCAATCAAATCAGAGGAATCTCAGCAGAACAATCAAAACAGAAGGGAGCCATCGCAGTGAAACCTGCCCAGTAAGAGGCCCGCTCTCAGGGACTGTGGGCCTATCTTCAAACCATTTATTCATCTCCATGCGCATCTGCGATTTTCAGAATCTTTTCACGTCTCACATTAAATTTAGTCAGATATTTCTGTGGATTGCTATAGGTACAGGCGATATTCTGAGAGGGATAAATTAATGTCATGCTTCTTTATACTTGCTTTGAGTAAAAGATAATCAAAAATTCTGTCCTAATTATAAAACAACAAGTAGGGTCATCCATTTTAAAAGTAACAATCTGCCTTGATTTGGGCCACACACCTTAAATATAAATCTGAGTGGCTATTGCCCCTTACCCTCCAAATACGGCATAATGCCCAGGTTTAGGGACACTGTGACCCTATCAAACTACACCAAAATGTGCCTATGCATTGGCAAAGGGTTACGAATGGTCTGCCAAATCACGAATAACACAAAGGTGAGGGCAGGACCCCCTAGAAGCAGCCATCTTGCTAAAATCCCCCAAGAAGGAATTAAATCATAAAGGGTGTTGCAAAGAACATCACAGCAACATCCAGGGCACCTGCACGCCTTGACTGGAGATGGTAGATGTGGCAGGAGCCGCTGACCACTAAGCCTGGTCCTCGTGAGACGTGATCCAATTTTCAATGGAACGATGAGTCACAGTGTCATGTTTGGCAAAATCCAAAATGGTGCAAGAACCTCACGCTAGCAGCCACGCACAGCAGATGATGGTGATGTGATGCTTCTAGCTGCAGTTCCGCTGCATGGCATAACTTAGATGGCAATGTGATGGAAGGAACCACAAATTATATTCTGTAATGGAAGAATTTCAGATAATCTGTCCTTATACTGCAAGTGTCATCCAGGAAGACCCAAAACACAGTGACCTACACTCAACTGGCAGAAGAACCCAGAAAAGGTGTTCAAGTTTAGGGATGGTTCAGTCAACGTCCTGCAATGGACCCCTTCTGCACGAATGCCAAAGGTGAACTGGGCTGCAATAGCTCTGTGGGGCTGAGAGAGAGTTTGTGGGAGTTTTGCTTGCACAAAAATGTTCTGAGGGCAAAAGGAAAAAAGTGATTGGTTCAGAGAGATTACCAGATTGTAGAGGTCAGATGGGTCCAAGCAACAAGAGGAGGCAGGACCAAGACATCTGATTGGTTGACCCCACCTCCTCTACAATCTGATTGGTTATTTCTCTGAACCAATCATTTTTCCTTCTGCCCTCAGAACATTTTTGTGTAAGTACAACCCTCATGAGCTCAGATCAACTGACCGATAACTACAGAGAACGTCTGGTTGCTGTCGCTGCTACAGAAGCTGGCGTAAATTGTTATTGATGTATGGGGGAACTGGATATTACAAAAAGAAATTAGTAATTAGTGACATCTGCCTATTATCCCTTATTAAAAAAATATGGACACACTTTTCAAGTATGTATACATGCCAGCCATGAAAATCAGTACAGCACTGAGAGTTCATTTCTGTTGATGACTAAGGGACTGAACTGCTGTAATGGGCAGGTAACCGTTTCTGCTAGCTCTGCAGGTAGCTAGGCCGCCATTCAGGAAGGGCCAGACACATGGGGGCGCCAACAACATCCTACAGGAAGTTCAGCTAAAAGCTAATCAATAGGGTTTCTGTCAGCTCTGCCACAGGGACGGCAGGCACACATGTAGTCAATCAATACAGGTCCACAGCCTCCAGGGGTCACTGTGAGAGGCTGGAACATCTGGATAACGGTATGTGGGGGCTCGTGAGGGCTCGTGGGGGGGGGGGGGTCACTTACATGCCTCTCACCTGCATGGATAGTGGCCAGCTACCAGCCCCATAGCCATGGGTACGAGGCTGTGTTACCCAATCACCACTGCCCTGTGGTGGGATAAGCCATTGCCGAAGGGGGCGTGACATGTTGCAATGCACAATAGGAAAAAAAACACACATTCGTCCCCCCCCCTCCTCTAAATACCAGGGATACTTAGACAATTTAGCAGGATGTCTGCCTTGGAAGGCTGCTGGCCTGCGTATTTATTTTTCCATGTACATTTTTCCTACCAATAGATGGCGCACTTTAATTTCCACAACAACCATCATTCACGGGACGGCATCACATATTAAAATCCGAGTTGAAATAGAAAAATTCCCCAGCCGTTATGGTTATAGATTTAACAACTTGTCACGTGACAATAAAATGGTAGGTTTTAGCACAACAAGAAGCAAGTGTCTTTTTTTTTAATTTTTGTGTGTGTATATGTAATGGGGGGGACCGGGAGTGTACAAAGGAATATTAACAGGGTAGGACATGATTAATTTATAGCACAGCAGTAGCCCAGCTGTTTAAATTAGAGCTTTAGGAAATGGTAGGTCCATCCAGCCTGAATATTCAATAGAGCACACACACGCGCACACAATATTCTACTGAGTATTCTATAGGCAAGCAGAATGCTGCTGAATGATCTAAATAATCAATCTGCAATATTAAAAGATTCATTTCACATTACGTTTAAAACCGTCGGCTTGATCACAGATACAATACAACTATCACTGCTACTACGAGTAACAACAATAAAAACAAAAATACTCATAACAATAACAATGATGTTGATTAAAATAATAATAATAATAATAATATTAAGAAGAATCAATAATAAACAACAGCAGTAATATGGATGCAAAGAGACAGGCTTTGGAATAACTACCCACCTCCCGAATCCCATGGAATCTCTCACAAAGAAAACAGAAAATTCTGCACCCTTAACAGCTTTTTACTCATTTCACTAGACCTTTACTCATAGTACTAGACCACAAAATGTGGTCCCTCGGAGATCGTCTGTATTCTGTCATCAGGCAGATTCAGCTAGGCCCAGATTGGTTGAAAAATGCAAGCAATCAAATGCCAAAAAACGGTCATCACGGTTTAATTCTGACCCAAAATTGCCGGAGACCTGGAAGCCAGGAGCTGCCGCTTTGATAGATTCCAAACCGCCGCAGGCAGTAACACACTATCTAGTGTTCAAACTGTAAACTAATCTCATGTCAGCCATGTTCCTTTGATATAATGCAATCAATACTTTCTGGAGAAGCAAAACGTTTCTGATGTTTGTGCGTTTACTACAGCAACATTACAAAGGCTTATTTCATTTTGGGGTGACCCAGAAAAAATGCTCTAAGCAAATGTAACGCCACAAAAAGACATCTTTAGATGTTTCCAACACCAAACGTTTCTGGATCAACACACCGCGTAGCTTAAAACACAGCAGCTAGAGTTTGCGTCGAATCTCTGAGATATTTCTCTTGTTAACATTGCAGAAATTATATAATGTTACAATTTTGCAGTCAATTTCCTACATTTCAGCTATAATATATTTTTTTATTTATCTAACTTAAAAAATCGCACAACTTTCCTTAAATACATTTATGCATTGACTGCAGGGTTGGCATCTGAATAGCTCGGTAACACGGTGTCCTGCGCACCGAAACCTTATGTTTTTCTCGGAGTTGGTGTTAATGGGTCAGTAAACCCTCCTCTCACTGTCTTTCGCATTCGTTGCATATTGAGCTGCAGCTTATATGAGTTTCTAATGGTTTTTATTCATCACCCACTGGCATCAGCCGTTCATTTATCATGTTTATTTTGGCATCGGTACCCGTTGCATTTAAATGTTTTACAGTAAACATTATGCGTTTTGGACTCTCCAATTAAAACGTGATGCATCATCCCTGGCAAGCCTAACCCTCCGCAAGGCCAGACGAGCTGACGTGCCAAAAGCCCCATAAATCACCCTGTCACGGCCGGCCGATCGGACAGCGGCGGGCCCATGCGATGCGTAGAGGTGTATCCCTGAAGATAATGCCTAATTTGCTTGCATATTCCACTGCCGTGCTAAACTGCGTGCTAAAAATGAGCGGAGGACACCCAGGAAATGATGGGATCCTTGATGACTGGTGATTGGAAAGGAGGCTCGTAAACAAATTTAAAGTGGCGTTTGTAAATTAGGCAATTTAGTTCTAGCACTAACATGAAATGAAACTGCAATATGACAAGCAGACCTGTAGGGGGCGAGGCCTTCTCTGAAGCAAGGGGAAAATCCAGCGGGGAAGTCAAAGTTTGCTTCAGCTAGGGATGCTGGGAGTCATGGAAAATTCAGATTGAAGGATTCGTCTGTGTGGAGTGATCCAGTGACTCACAAATTGCCACCTAGAGCCAAGTGCAGAATAAAAATGTACCATGGGTTTGGTTCTGATTCAGCCCGGTGATTTTGACATGGCCACTTGCTCTCTCCCTGTCGTGGGCAGGGCTCCTTCAGTAATAAGCTTTAAGGTCAGCATTCCTTCCACATCACAACCAGGCTTCTCCATTTACAAATTTAGCATCCTGTATTATATCACGAAATCTGAAAAGCACCATGGAATTGGCGGAATAATTGTTTCCACAAAAAACACCAATCAATACACAAAAATCAACCAGCTGGCATATAACACTTTGGAGCACATGCCATACGATTAAACTTTTAAGCGGAAAGCTTTATAACGGAAACACATTACTACCTTCCGGAAAGTGGAATCTGAAAGTTCTTTGAAGTCAAAGTGAGATGCAGGATGTAGGATAAGCAGGCAGTGCAGGGATGGCCCACATTTCAAAGAGAATTAACGGATGAGTGGATATCTAACCAAACACATCAGACAGAACCTCCTTTTAAATTTTTGATCCGTTTGATATTTTGATTATGAGTAGGTGCTAGTATTAAAGAAAAAAGATACGTGTTACATTTAATAAAATGTAAAACACTCAAAAGCATACAGTATTCTTATCACATTATGATAATTATAATGCAAGCACTGGTAAGAGAAAAAAGAATCATAGAGGGGGCACAGGAGGACATTGACAGTCATCACAGTGTGTGTGTGTGTGTGGGGGGGGTGTTAGTAATTATGACGGCTGGTGTGTGCCCATCTCCAGGGAGAGTAATTATGAGTCTACATACACCATCATTACACAGCGACAAAGGCTGCGGCTGCCACGGGGGTACCTGCCGTCCTCATGCAAGGGGACTCACCGGCCATCACTCCCCCCACCAAGAGGAGAGGCATGGTCCGTGCTCTCTGAGCGTAGGGGGCAAAAGACAAGACACAGACGACAGTATCATTAAAAAAAGAAAAAAAAAGCAGTACCTTCCACAGGCTTTGTGAACACCACAGCACCCCAGATCACTGATCTTTCACAAAAAAATATAGATAGGAGTAGATATGGGAAGGATGAAATATAAACATCAAAGACCTGAATTAGTGATTAATATTACTGCTATTAACAGACGAAGAGATGGATGGATGGATGGATGGATAAATGAGAGGCTAAGCAAAGCGACTTCATACAGCACTTGTTCAACTTTTTTATTCAGAAACATGCCCACAGGCTTCTTATACAGCGGGCTGTTCATCTACCCACATTTACAAGTTCATACACGTCGTGCTACTAAATAATTAAGAACGGGATTCTGGGGGAAACGACTGTGCTGACAGTGATCCTACGGCGTTCCGTCCCGTCATGTGACCGTAAGGCGGGCGGCTCCCCCCGGCAGCGCCCCCACACCCCGCTTATTTATCATGCTCACTCATCTGTGGCCTAATTTGAATATGCAGCGTCTTTCATGTCTTAATTGCTGTAAATTGCACTCCCTTGGCACCGTTCCCTAAATTAGTGCCAGTCAGTTGTTTTGGCCAAGCTATCAAAGCCGTGGGGATATCAATTAATGCTTTAATGGATCTGCATTTGAATTCCTTAAATACTGCGTTTTGAAGTTAAATCAGCCTGTGTGTGGGCCCGGCGTTACGTCAGAAGACATCATGTCCATTGGAGAGCAACAGTAAAGATTATCGTAGCGATATAAGCGAGAATAAGCCGACACATTAGCGAGCACATCTGACGAGTAAAATGTCCATATCAATATTGAGCGAAAAAGAAATGTTATGGTAAACACAATATGTTTACTAAGTGTTTAATAATTAACAACTATTGTCACACGAGATCAATCATATCTGTCTGTTTATTCTCGATGCTCGTCCACGTTCTAAATATCCTTAGGTGTAATAATGTTTGCGTTTAGGATTAAAAGTATAAAACATCAATAAACAAAAGGTTTTCCTGAAAGAAAAATACTATATAGCAGTGATTAATTTAAAATCTGTACATTATAGTGCCAGAAGCTTAATCAATATCCTGTCATCATCTGTACTGACACGTCTCATTAAATGAATAAAGGATTCGCAGAATCCATGATTTTCAAAAGAATTTTTTTGTTTTTTTTCCCTCAAGGATAAACCTTCCTCCATTTCATAACTACAAAAAACATAATAATAATAATAATAATAATAATAATAGTAGTAGTAAAATAAGAACAAGTGTGGGTAGATCAGATGGGTAGGTGTGCTCACAGGCCAGCACAGATAGGCCTCTTTGTGTTTGTGTCAGTAATCAGTCGTACGCTGACATTAAATTATACAGCCACACATACATGATTGGAAGGATGATAGGTTTTGGAATGTTCTGCTGGGGGGGGGGGGGGGGGCTGGCAAGCTGGGTTCAGAGTTATGGGCCACAGCTCTATGAAGCCGTGTTAATTTTGACAGCTTATTTCAATTTAATGTGTGCCCTGGGATGGGTTAGCACACCAGCCTGGGTTGTTCCCTGCCTTGCACCCGTAGCTCTTCTGGGATGGGCCCCAGACCCCGACGACTCTGGATAGGATGAGCAATTACAGAAAATGGATGGATGGATTTAGATTTAGTCTTGGTCTTTTGGTGAAAATGCAATCTAGTTTTAGTCATAAGATTTTAATCATGACTTTTTCGTTTTAGTTGACAAAAATGACATGATATTTAGTCAAGTCAATCTGTGGAGCAGGTTTAGTCTTAGTCTAATATATAATTTTCAAATTTCTTTGAAAGTTTCAGTTACTTGTCTTTCGATGCATACAGACTGATCTACCTCTGTCCTCTCTACAGACTCCTAAAGGCAACATCTGTAAGGCTATTACGGGATGGCATTACATTTGAACATGCTGTCTTTAAGGACACATTTAACTGCTGTTGTGGTTCTGAAACATTCCTAATATGAAAGATTGTACTAATTCTAAAACGGCTTCATATGAACTTTATCATTAAATGAACTATAAACAAAGCCGATATTTAGTCTCAAACACCTGCACATGAAGCATTTAGGCCAATGAGAATAAAAAACACCAATGCATAGAGCCTGGACAAAGAAAACAGACGGTGTTCTCTCCCAAAAACAAACAAGCGGCAGACTACCTGGGTGGTGCTTATTTCTACACCTGGTTCAGTTCACGCCTGAACTTTTCAAGGACATTAAAAGAAAAATCTGATGTTTGTTTTTATTCATTTCATGGTGCTTCAAGTTTTTGGTGTTTTCACCAGTTATAGCCGCTCCACACAGTTTGAGTCGCACTTTCTTATGCATCAAATGTGATATTTACCCATATTTCGGTACTTTTTTCCTACTAAACGGACTAAACTTGGGCAGGGTATAATTTTTCATACCATCACAGCCTGCTGGACTGACGTACCACAGCATGTTGTGTTTTGATGGTATTCTCAAAAGAAACAGTATTCCAGTACTTTTACTCGTGCAGATAAAATTTGCCAAGCGGGGAGCGAGGAATGTCCTGATAAAAGGGGTCAAACAACCAACTTCTACATGTCAGGCTGTTGTATTTCATTGGCGAAAGTGTCAGTAGATTTCACTATAGTATAAGTTTTATTTTATTATTCTCTCTTTTTCATCAACGAAAAGTCTTCATTAGCGAATAATTTTCGTCAACAGAATTACCACTGAGCCTCATGTCCTTGCAGGCGAATTAGATTCATTCAGGAAAACATGGATGGATGGTGGCTGACGGGCTGCAGTGAGTCCATCCCCCCCCCCCCCCTCCACACCGCCTGTCTAGCTGCGATGGAGCCTTTCCCACACTCTCAGAAAAAAGGGGACAAATTTGTACCTTTGCTTGTCACTGGGGCTGTACCCTCAAAGGTCTGCCCATTGTACCCTTAGCTGTAGGTAATTTTGCCTTTTAAGGT
>JAODKC010000123.1:255158-265182 GCA_026777985.1 Mormyrops attenuatus | reverse complement strand
CCAGGATGTACCCCCAGCCCTGTGCCCCCTGAGCCCCCCCCCCGCCCACCAGGATGTACCCCCAGCCCTGTGCCCCATGAGCCCCACGATAAGCAGTTAGAGAATTGATTAATCCAGTCCCTGTGTAAGATCCTCTGGACAACAAAGAGATGGCAAAATGGCAGTAAGTGTGCGATGTGCTCCAAATCTCAGCTGATTAAGGTGCCATTTGGATGGACAGAACACGACATTTAAGGCCAATATGTACCAACTGGCCCACTTTCCAGGCAGATGCTACTTTTAGCTGCAAAATGCCAGGTGACCTTAAGGAATGACGGCAAATTCTCGGTGTAACAGGCAGGTGTTTCCTGCCCAAAGGAGATGAAACGGATCATCAGCAGGCCTGTATGAAACAGACGAGCAAATCATATACTGTATATATATTTCAATGCTAAATCCATATATTCATATTTTAAACGTTAAAATGTGAAACGTCAGTTCTGTTATAGACTGACAGATACTAACGAGTGTATTTCACATAAATTATTTTCTGTAAGTCTGATAAAGATCTCCAAAACGAAGCTGATGATTAATTTCATAAACTTGTTACTATATTCATTCGCTGTTATTCCCCACGACCCCATACAGGATAATCTGTCGGAAGATGGATGGATTATTATAACTTTTTTAAAACCCCAAAAGTTAGACTGGCTACTTTCTGGATTGTAGAATAACCCAGTTGCATTTGCTTTAAAATTACACCCGAAACTCTTGAGAACTAGTGATTGCCCGCAGGTAGGAGCTGAGCAACATGGAGAACATTACAGCTGGCGTGGTTTACCCGAGCTGTCTGCTTTCTTGCGCTTTCTTTCCCCGCACGACGCCTGCGATGCGCGGCTTTGACGGAGACGGCCGGACCCCGCGGCAGCGCGCCGCCGCTCCTCCGCGTTATTTCCGGCTCCCGGCGCTTCTCCGCATGATAGCCGCCGTGAGCAGACATCTCCGGAGCAGGGAAAACGCGGCCACATGAGCCGCTGCAACTTTTGTTTCTTTTCATTTTTATAGCCCAATCAATTGTGCGGCATGTTTTCTGACTTGACATATATGTCCTTGTTAAAAAGGGGGGGGGATCCAGACTGATTATCCAGTTCCCAGCATAACAATCGCAGTCAACTGATTATTGCTGTAGGACAGTCAAGGTGACTGAAATTTAGTTCCTACATACAGACACAATAAATCCTATACATTTATGAACACAGATATCATTATTCAATGTCCTCAAAGCAAATGAAGGCATTCCACTGCTTAATATTCATACCCACTTAAAATTGATGCACTTAAAAGATTTTGAATCATTTTTCCGCTCGCATTATTGTACTTAATATGCAGTGAAGTCAACGTTACCGCCATGCTAATAGCCGTCCATAAAAACATAGATGTAAGCTATTTAGAAAAATATTGTTAAATAAATAGCAATGGCATAATCTAAAAAACTGAAAACAATATTCTGGGGAAAATGCACTCTATTATAGAGAGCGCGTATATCGCCAGAATAATGAAATTAGCGTATGTTGGCTAATAATTAAAAATATGCAGAGGAGTGCTCATTTCAGTAGATGATGTTGGTATAGGGCTGGACGGAGCAAAAAAATGCCCGATGGTCTTCGGCGATACAAGCCATGTGGCGAAGCGATCGCAGTATTTATACGTGTTTAATTGACGCGGCGAGGAACGATAAAGCTGGGAAAGGCGCGTGGGTGACTCCCCCGGCTCCGACCATAAATCACGGCGATGCTCAGACAAGCCACCCGGACGCAAATTCTGATGATAGATGACCCATTTAACTTTGATTTTCTTTGGAGGCAAAGAGCTCGCCCAATACAACACGCCGCCACTTACGGACTCGTGAAAAAAATCAATCGGCGGATCCGGACGTTGAAATAATCGTACAAACGAAAGTTATTAAAATGTTGACGGGGCCCGATGCGCGAGCCGCGCGGCCCCGGGCCTGGGCCCCCCCATAAATCCAGCTCTGTGTATGCGATTGAAGGGGACGGGAAATTAAAACACGGCCGTCACGACAGGCTTGTACAAGTTAGAGAATGCAAATGACTGTTTTATTATTTACATCAGTCAGGCTCAACGGCCGTCCTGCTTTCTGCCTGTAACTCCTCACTTCTGTTGATTTTCATCCTGAGAGATTATTGCTCACATGCAAAACAGTCTATTCAGGTGTCACAGCAGAAAGCAGTGAGCATATGACTAGATGGATGTCTGTTAAAGTCCCAAGGGGGCACCCTTCCACCCCCAAGCAAGGTACTTAACCTGGAATTGGCTCAGTAACTATCCAGCTGTATAAATGACTAAAATTCAGGCCCAGAAATTGTATAACCTACTATCACAAGGATAATAATTACTTTTAAAAAACGGGCCACTTCCACACAGTTCGTTCCATCAAATAGCCTGGGCTGGCTTTGCATGCCGCCTGTGTGACCATGGCTGTTTGCCACACTGTAATCTCACATGTGATATTATGACAGTAAATCGCAGGGACTGACAGCGAACATCACACCCAGTCCACCCACGAGAAACACACGTAGCCCTCATCTCCTGTCGACTCTCTCTCGCTCTCCCTGCTGTTTCCCGTTGTTTCCCCTCTCCCCGGTAACGGTAACGCACGTTGTCAGCGCCGGCGCACCTGTCTGCTCTAATTGCGCGACTCTGCCAGAGGCAGCAGTGGTACACGAGACAGCAAGGACCGCGGGGAAGCCGGCGCCGGGACAGCCCATGCCCTCGGAGCCACGGCGGTCAGATCACATGACCTGGCCGCCTAGCCCCATCTCGGCTGGGACTTGGGTGCCGTTGGCGTGACTCTGACACTCCACCCCCCACACACCTGGGGCCCATGTGGCGTCCTCCAACTAGGATGCACAGGAAAGAAAAAACTGCGATAAAGATGGATGGGGGGGGGGACTGAAACAGCCCCCCTGTCTTCACATGCTTGATTTCACTCCCTAATTAGGGCCATTAATCAGCAGCTTTGTGATAGGAGGCCCAGTGACATGTCGTCGTACCCCTTCTCAAACCCGTGCACGTCTCGGACATCCCGCGGCTCCCGATCGCCTCGGATGTGGCCCCTGACGCTGCCGAGCGCGGAACACCGCCAGGGCTTATTAAATCCCAGATCAATTAAAACTGAAGGCCATAAGGAGTGCGGTAATTACAGTGGTTTTATAATGCAGCTAAACAAACAAGTGCTTGGCCTGAACCTTCAGTTCACAGGCAATAAAAGGTATTGGAAACACAGTGAAAACACACAAAACTAATTAAACACCACCAGTTTCGACACAAACGTTAAAAAAAAACTAATAAAATACCTCATAATATTGCATTATATCAATGAGGAAAACAGAGAACAATTACCATTTATTAAACCTGCTCACATGCATTTTCTAATATGAATCTTTTAAAGACATATTTGATTTTTATCATAACAAAATAAAAGATAATAATAATTAGCTATATAAGGTTGATTAGGTCAAGGTGTAACTTTACATAGAGGTTTGGAATTCATCCCCAAAATTTATATCTCTTAAATTATATGTGAATTCTTCTTCTTCTTCTTTATTGTTGTTATTATTTATTTATTTGTTTTTTGTTTATTATTAAAGACTGTGTGTTTTTGTCACAGGTGAATATGACCTGGCTTGCATGGATGGAATCAACCCAGCAGAATGTGCCGGATCTGTGTGGCATGTCATGACGTTCGGCATCCCCAAGGAGACAGCGTCCTCTTCTTTTAACAAGTGTTTTCTGGTAGCAAAGAAAAACACAAGGCCTAACCAGTAATCACAGGAAACACCTGTAACTATTATGTATCCCCCCGGAAGGGATGCCGGACTGTCGCTGGGCGGGGGACACCCCGGAAGGGATACCTCTGCCACAGCCTCTCCCTCAGCCTCTGCCACAGCTTCTCCCGCAGCCTCTCCCGCAGCCTCTGCCACAGCCTCTGCCACAGCTTCTCCCTCAGCCTCTGCCACAGCTTCTCCCGCAGCCTCTCCTGCAGCCTCTGCCACAGCCTCTGCCACAGCTTCTCCCGCAGCCTCTCCCTCAGCCTCTGCCACAGCCTCTGCCACAGCCTCAGCCTCTCCCGCAGTCTCTGCCAGAGCCTCTCCCAGGGAGCACAGTATAGGGGTGACACCTAAGTAAAATATATTTCGATTTCATGAGTAAACTGGAGTACTCAGATGAAACCTGTGTAGACACAGTGACAGCAGGGACTGGAATCGAACTTACAGTCCTGGAGGTGTGAAGCCAAGTTTTAAAAAGTATATTTATTAAAAATTAAAATGATACAGGGTGCATTGCACTGATGTTGTACAGCAAGTGAAATCATTTCAGCTCGTCATGAAATGACATATGAAAAACAGATGCATTTCAGAGCACATTTCAGAGGAGCGAGTGAGGTGTAAGAACGACTCAAACAGGGGCTTTACTGTTCCGGAACAATGTCTGCCAGTCATGCTCACAGAGAGTGCTGTTTACATATCAGCTGCTGCTCACTGCTCACTGGACTCTCAGTCAGCGATGGATTTTAGAGAGCCCATCATTGAAATCGGCCAGCCGCGAGACACCTGCCAGCTTTGCAGAAGGTGTGTCACTAGAAAATCGTTGACACCCCCCCCCCCCCATTCAACTTATAGATTCAATATCCACGTGTGTATGTCTCTGTCACTGAGTAAACAAACGCATTCTAAAGTTCACATGCTAATATCTGACATTTAGCCAAACTTTACAGAGGAAAAGGACGTATTAAATAGATTTGATCCTTTTAATGTTTTCCATGAAAAGAATAATTATAAAGAATTCCTCAACACATATAATCACAGAACCATATACAATATGAAGGATGCATGAAATAAACAGCATTCTCTCTCTCTCCCACACACACAAACGTAAAATATATACATAGAAATATGTACGTCTTGTTAACATCTTGTAATCATCATATATTTTACATTTGAATGTATTTTGTCTTGCAGTTCATTTCAATCTACTGTTTTTACAACTTTATGTGGCATTAAATTAAATTTTCAGAGAATGTCGGTGTTTTGCACTAAAGTATAAAATGGCACAAGCTGTAAGATTTCATTACATTGAACTGATTTATTATTTTATGTCACATGCTAAACTTAAATTTATCAGGACGAACTGAAAAGTTTGTCTAATCCTGTAGTGATGAGAATATGTTAATAACGGCACTTATGTAAAAAAAAGTGTACAAATTCTGATATGAAAATGATAGTCAGAAATACACAGAATGTATGAATATTTATGGGCTGACATTTGTAGTGATGTGGGAGGGTTTATTGTATTTTAGAGAACACATAGCCCCCCCCACCAAGGACCACTGGGAGACCCTGACAGAAAGTTTATTTCATTGTCATTGGCTGTCTGGTGTCCAATCAGCACATCTGATTGTTCATCAATATTAATCCGAAGCTCACATCAGCTTCACTCCGACAGTCAGACATTCAAATACATTGTGTGAAAAAAGCAGACATTTCCACACAGGAAAACCAGCAGAATTCCCCAGAAAACTTAAAATCCATTGAACTTATTGTGTCTTTGTTTGTTTTTTATCTTTGATGTGCTAGAATCTCAGAAGCAATGAGACGTAGCTATAAGACGACTTTCAGCAGCAGAGCTTAACATCTCAGCTATAAGATGTTCTTCATGGGAATTGCTAAGATGATTTATTAATTCGACAATCCAAGAACCCAAGGTTACTATGGTGACCATGTAGACGAAGTCAAGTAAGATGAGCAATTTGTATTTAGTGACCCTACATATCGACATTTTGTTTCTGAAAGGACTTCAAAAGCACACAAAAAAGGTTACGATATTGCGACTGGTCTAGCCTATAGATACTCTATAGATTGTCATGTAAGGATTATGGAGAAAGAGGCCATGGTTCTATCCATTTGGAGAGATAATTGCCTCCAGTCTACCTTGAAAAATGTTTCCTACAGTGAATTTGAGCAGGAGAGAATAACCAAGGTCTGAAGAAATGGCTCCTTTGAAACGTCCAGGGATACCTCGTTCGTCACGCTTTTGTACACAGGGCATCCAATGGCATCTGTTAATAACCCCCCCACACCGACGGCCCACGTGCCCCAGCGGAAGGAAGAGCCGGGCACGGCCGCCAACACTGGCCCAGCAAAGTCACCTCTCACTGGAAAGAGTGCTGCGTTTTGAGGGTGCAGTGGGGATTAGAGAATACTGACCCAGCAAATCCAATTCATTATTATTCCATAAAGTTGTTACTGTCCCATACAAGCTCCTGAACCTGACCACCATTTTGCTGGCTGGACAGTTTTCCTCCCTTTTAAAGCCTAGTAAATAACGCAAATATCAAAAGAGAGTGCCCATTATAGATAATGGACACTTATGCAAAGTAGATTCGGCGGGGTCGGGGTAGTATTTCCACAACAGGATCAAAGCGTGTTAGCACGCTAGCATTTGGGAGTGAACTGTGCTCACATTACAAGGGGGTAACAGAGAGGCCTTCTAGCATAACGGGAGCTGCAGAGGTAGATTACGCTGATTTAATCAATTTTTTTGAAATCCCCACAGGAAAATCTGCTTTCCTGAATGTTCCACATTGACTTTGATTTAATGTTATAAGACGCTGTTGCACATTAACCAGTTAGCACAACAGCCTGCTTTACCAGCAATGCCTTACACTTTAACACATTACACTTTAAACATTTAATCTGCATCATCATATCATTAGAGAGCTGGATGCTGAAAGCAGCAGTTAAAGACATTTTAAAAACACATGATGCCTGTGGTAAATTTGAACTGGAATTTGCTTCCATGCTATGCATTCAGAGAAAGTCACTGGGAAATTACTGAAGGGATGTAATTTCAAAGACTTATTCCTCATAATGTACCCAGCGATGGACCGGTATCCCTTCTGGGGTGTCCCCCGTCCAGCGACGGACCGGTATCCCTTCCGGGGTGTCCCCCGCCCAGTGACAGTCCAGCATCCCTTCCAGGGTGTCCTCCGTCCAGCGACGGACTGGTATCCCTTCCGGGGTGTCCCCAGCCCAGCGACGTTCCAGCATCCCTTCCGGGGTGTCCCCCGCCCAGCGACGTTCCAGCATCCCTTCCGGGGTGTCCCCTGCCCAGCGACAGTCCGGCATCTCTTCCGGGGTGTTCCCCACCCAGCGACGTTCCAGCATCCCTTCCGCGGTGTTCCCCACCCAGCGACGTTCCAGCATCTCTTCCGGGGTGTCCCCCACCCAGCGACGTTCCAGCATCCCTTCCGGGGTGTCCCCCGCCCAGCTACGGAGCGGCATCCCTTCCGGGGTGTCCCCTGCCCAAGCAGAAGGTTATAATTTCCCTCAGGATGAATAAAGTTTTATTGTCAGTACAATGAAATGTAACAAACAAGTCCCTGAATGATACCCCAAAAAAACAAACCTAAATAATTACATACAGGAATGTAAATATATATATATATATATATATATATGTATATATATTCCTTGTGATAATGATATTCCTTTTGATGTCAAGCGAACTTCATTTGGCTTCAAGTAGAATTTAGCTGAACATACGTACCGCACAGCGACTGAACATCCAGGTCTCCCCTCTCTTAGGACGCAGTGCAGGGGGCCCAGACACCGAGACCAGTGGCTGCTCACCCAGCCAGCCCCAGTTCAGTGGACAAGGTCTCGATTCTACAGAATGAGAGTGTATTTTATTATAGAGAGCACAAGTATGTGGATTCGCCGCTAAACTCCATAAACCATTTGTTTTCAATAATTTCTTTTACCCAACTAGCTGTTTTGATTTATTATTATTATTATTTTGCATCACTGAAAACCTTAAGCCCAGTTTCAGTGGAAGGCATATCCCAGACACACCTGACTGGACTGGCACAGCTGAACACTGGTTTTGTTATAACACTGAAGAATCACTTGCACATCTTTCATTTTCTAGTACCTAACAGCAGGGTTATATTTTACAAAACGATTCAGGATCCCCCACTTATCATTGATAATGTTTAATCACTACAATGTCTGCACAGTTTACTCTTTGTTAAATCAGCATCTTCATTTGATTGAAATTCCTATTATTTCATACATGAGTATATACATGGACATATACATATTCCTACCATATATATAAATATATATACACACACACACAGACACATATGCATATATCAGAAGCTGGATCTCTGAGAAAATCACGCTTTAACGTGCAGTGCCAATATAAGGAAGCCTTCTCAATACAGAAGCGCTAATACGGGAGGCTAATTTATGCGCTAACCACTTCACGTCCTTGGCAAAATGTCAACAACTACATGCAAATTTCCTCCCTTTGATCACAACACATGTGCAGATTAAATTCAAGTACAAAAGCTGTCAAGAGCCCCAAATGTTCCATGGAGGTTAATAGTATTATTTGACAATTTGCATTTTTAATTATGCTCCTTGTTATGGATAAGTACTATTTATTCAATTTAATCCATTGTGTTGCTGGCATGTTTTCAATTAAAATGCACTGATCCAGAATGGGAGTGTGTGCGGGAGGCCGGGGGGAGGGAAACATTCATCACCGCGCTAAACCCCACGCTAACAACCGTCGCTCTTAGAAGCTTCTCTTCCGAAGGTTTCATTACGGCCACGTCCCATTGAAAGCCCACCGGATCCTGGCATCCGTAACAGCTGTGTGTCTGTGCCACTTTTTTGGACTCCCGGCCGGGCACTTTCAGTCTTAACACCCACAGGAGCGTTTTCCGCTAAGTCAGGGGCCATCGGGGTCTAATCACAGAGGAGCGAATGAGCAAGCATAGAGGAAACTCGTCTTATTCAACTGTGTTGAATACAACTGTGACCAAGAATGAAGAATCAAGAATTTCAACTCAAACCCGGTACTAAAGGACAGCAAACATCCTGCTTCCTGTTTCATGATATGGGACACTAACGTAACACCTAACGTTAAAACAACCTGAAGTCAAGAAACTAAGACTTTGTTATATTAAAAAAAAAAGCAAATGAGATTTTCTTCCAAGACGACTAGACCAAAAAAGTACAAACTTGTTATTGTTGTTTTTTGCGGCTGGTTATGTCAGCGGTGCATTTCATGATTAATAATAATTTGCTCTAGGTTACAGCAGGAAAGTCAGGCATTTCAGCGGCAACATCACACTTAACTGCCTTACAGCTATGAAAACAACAGCATATAACAATAAACACATAACAAAAACCTGACAAATTTCAAAGATATAATATTAATTCTGTGGGAATCATTTGCTGTCATCAGATACATTGCAGGGATTCAGGAAATTGAGGAAATGCACACTTGCATGATGGAGAGTGTGTGGTATTTTTACGGAAATCAAAACGGCACAGAAACATCATCCCGCGCTGTGGAATGACAGAAATTGTAAAGCCCTGTGGCAAAATAATTAATTGAAATGGGTTTTAAAATGAGATGCTATTAAAGGACAGAGAGGGGATGAACTCAGCATTCTAAATGCTAAACATGTTAGCATCAGATCAGGGAAGACCAGGGCTGTCCAGGGCAGACCAGGGCGGTCCAGGGTGGTCCAGGGAAGACCAGGTCAGACTATGGCGATCCAGGGCAGACCAGGTCGGTCCAGGGCAGTCCAGACGATTGGCACCAAAGGAAAACTGTAATGGAAACATCATGGTTCTTTGGAGCCTCCGGTTTTGGTGCAGAATCGGAGGATGCAGACGACGGCTCCTGTTTTGGGCTCACCTCGCGGATTCTAACGAAGCAGCTGAGATAGTTCTTCTTCAGCTAGATGAATCACTCTGCTTTAATGCCATCTTCAAGGGTACCGCAGGCCATCTCATCTACTCCAGCCGGGGGGGGGGGGGGGGCCCCCCCCCCCGGGCCCGCGGGGGGCGGGCCGCCGGCCAGCGCAAGCAGGGAGAGAACAACCAAACAAAAAAAAAAAAAAACAAAAAAAAAAAAAAAAAAAAAAAAAAAAAAAAAAAAAAAA
>JAODKC010000123.1:232068-255058 GCA_026777985.1 Mormyrops attenuatus | reverse complement strand
ATCTTTCATATTCATCTAATCACTTTTCTGCCTAGTGCGTAAAACCTGTTGCTGAATTTATGCAACCATAGAGGAGACGAGTCTTACTTGAGTGAATCGACCACGCTCATGTCCGGCGTCCAGCCCCTGGTGCGCTCACTCACACGCTCGCCTCACAGACACGGCTCTTGCCGTTGGATTCACGCTGGACAGAAGCCTTTGTGTCTTCAGATGCCGCTTTGCTGCTCTGCTTATGCACAGACTCTGATCAGCAGGCTTTTCGCTGTCGCTGACGTGCTGGTGCTTTTCTACAGAAAATGACTTCAACAAACCTATGAGTGCGAGAAGCGAGAGCCAGAGACATTCTGTACCCACGTATGTACCTGTGTCACAGCCCTGCATCCCCTCCACACACACACACACACACACACACATAGAAGATAACTACAGCATCAATCAAACTGTTAGTAACTTGTGATGACGGCTGGTGTCAGAAATGCATTTTAGTGTGATAAATGCACTCTGTAATTGCTGTTATTTTTCTTGGGCCATTGTGCACAACAGAAGTATTGTTTCGCTATTTAGAAATATACACATTATTTTCAGAAAAAAATGTTTCCTTTTTCAAAATTAAGAGCTCTATGAATTTCTTTCTCGCTGCTTTTAAATATTTAGAGGTTAGGGACTTTTAATATCCTGTTAATCAATACTGCATTTTTACTTAAATAATAAGTGCACTAATCAGCTGTTTCTGCAGTTTTTTGACTGCATAAATACACTGTTTATATGTTTTTCACTCCATGCAAAGTGTGTTCTTTGCCCTCGGGTTACACATTGTTTTAAGATAAATATATATCATGCTGTAATACAGTGTGGCCTGCATCCCACTCCTGTGCCAACCCTGCACTGTACAAACCCTTTCGAATTTGTCAAAGGAGAACAACTAGCAATAAGAAATGTGACGGGCGGTGAGCTGCACCACACAGCCTCTGGGCCGGAATGAAGCAGCTCGCGCAGAGCGCAGGGCTTAACGCACGGAATGCGGGGCTTAATGCGCCGCACACAGCCCAGCAACGCAGATGCTAGCAGCTGCAAACAAGCAACATTATTATAGTAGTAGTAAGAAGTCGCTGCTTCATTTTGTCTGATTTCGATTGCCTGGTCAATGGGCGCTTCTGTCCGGATGACCCTCGTTTCGGCTTTCTGAGGTAGTAAAAGCGTACAAAGGATCGTATTACTCTCAAACTGCCCTGAGACACAAATTAAATTTAAAATGAATATATGCTTGTTATAAAATTAATTATCTGAAGAGAGACCCTCAACCACTAGGTTCATGTTTTTCTTCCAGCAGTAGTACAGTAACTTAGTTTAACAGTTTTAGGGACGTTTACTTACCTGTAACTAACTGTAAACAGTGAGTATATATTTTAATGATGCCCCTAGTATGGTATGTCAGTGTTTACCATACCTTAGCTAGCTAGCTGGTCCCCACGCGGGCACAGCAGAATGGGACGGCACATTCTGTACGCCCCCTTCAGCAAGGCCAAGCACGACCAGCCGCCAAACTGCAGCCCGCCGCTTCGTCTTCACCCTGGGCCAGAGGCCTGCCTGCCTTTCTGAGCCAGGGGTGCCGTGTGCGGCATGCTGTAATTCAGCAAGAGGAGGGAGCACGCCCGTCTCTCGCCTGCTGAGAAGCCGTCCGCGGCTCGCAGCAGCAGAGAAATGAGAGCCTCCTCCCCCGCCGCCCCGTCGTTCCGCCGCTCTGCCGCGTCTCCCCTGGGTGATGTTAGACACTCCATTTCAACCCGCCGGAACAATTAACCCCGCTGTTAATTAGTGGGGAAATGTCAGGCACACAGATGGTAACAAGCTGGCTGGCGGCCATGCTGCCAACTGCTCCGGCGAGCCTCCACTCCGGTGGCTGACAGCAGTCGCATCCTCGACCAGCAGATGTCGAAGCCACCCTGCCGGGGAGGCGTTCGGAGACGGGCAGACCCTGCGGGGGGGGGGGGATTTGGGCGGGGGGGTCGCGGTGACGGCTGCCTCGAGGTGGCAGCGCTTCTTATACCAACAGGATCCATGCGCCTGCAATCAGAACACAAATGCAGCTGCAACAGAATCTGACTCTTACTGGGCGTGTGGTGGCCGGGGGGGGACGTTGGGGTGGGGTGGCATTATTCTGTTGCTAAGCAGATGTTTTTATTCACAGGTGCCCGCTAACTCACGTGGCCTACAGCCGTACACTATACACGCAGAGCCCGATCATGTTATGGGACGCATGGAATTAGGCTCCCCGCTCAAGGGTACAACAGTTTAGCTCCTGCAGGAGCCAAAATGTACAACTGCTGGGCCCAACTGTGGGTCTGCCAACTCTTTATTTCACAGACATTTAAAGGCAATGCTCACAAGCCAAATAAAGGGACTCCCTTTTCCCCCAAAAAAATTCCCCCCATCTATAATTACAGTGGTGCCTAATATTTATTTGGCAGATTATCTCACTAACTCATTAAACAAGTGCTGATCAATACTCACTCAGCGGGTCAGACGGATGAACCTAAAGACTTTCCCAAGCGGGGGCATGTAAAACAGCGAGCGGGAGTATAAATCACCGTCTGGCGATCAGGCGGGCCACGACGCGACGAGGGTCAGGCGGGCCGCGACGAGGATCAGGCGTGCCACGGCGTGACGAGGATCAGGCCTGTCACATCCACTCTTTGGACCCGCTGCAGGGTATTGATTTGTTTGCCACACTATGTAAGAACATGGTCCATTGAAGACAAACACCTGCAAAAGTCAATAAAGGGAAAATGTGGCCCCGCCTTGTTGTGGTCCCCACCGGCAAGTCAGGTGTTCGCATAGCAAGATCACCCTCATGCAGTCAATTCTAGCTTAATCTTTTTCTTCCGGCAGTAATATGTGGTAACATGGCAATTTTCTTAACAGTATTTAGGGACTTTTACTTACCTGTAACTGTCCAACTATAAACATTTAATTATCTTATTTTAACTTTATATCAGTACTTTGAGATGTTGTTGTAGTGCAAAGAACTTTATAAATTAAATGTATTATTATTATTCTATTATGTACAATTAGTAGTAGCAAATAATATTAATGCATAAAGCACACAACAGCACCAATAATATTTCCTTTTGCTTGCTTTTTTTCATTTCCCATTACTATTCTTTCTTTTAAGTGGTTACATTTCAATTAAATTCGTATGAAAGTTCCGTCTCTGGGAATGCTGGGAATTTGTAGGGAATTGAACACGACCTCCGGGAATGTTGGGAATTTGTAGGGAATCGAACACAACCTCCGGGAATGTTGGGAATTTGTAGGGAATCACACACGACCTCCGGGAATGCTGGGAATTTGTAGGGAATCACACACGACCTCCAGGAATGTTGGGAATTTGTAGGGAATTACACATTTTCATTTTTAGTTATTCAGTGTACAGAGAGGCACGGGAGATATAAGCTGTTGTCTGAAATGAGAATTTCTTCAATAGAGCAAAAAAAAGCTTATAAGATAAATAACTAGGCAATTTGTTGATTATAGGGCCAGAGATACTGCTGGAAATTTCACAAAATTATTGTGAATTACGCTGCATCTGCTTTTCACCTGGATCCGCTGCTGAACGCAATTATATCGCCCTGGCAGCAGATAATTACACATCAGAGCATCATGAAAAGAATCAGATTATTGTCATCATTTTCGGCTTATTTTGATAATCATGTTTCGTCAATCAGATGCTTTTTAAACCTTCATGTTACATATTGATATTATTATGCTCTCTGTGATGGTTAAGAAGAAAAACAAAAACATTTTTAAACATGGAATGTGAAATCTACCAGAAACAAAAAATAAAGCAGGTATTTCTGTGTCTCTGTGTGAAGTTAGAACTGGCAGAGATTATAGCATGAGCACTTAAGAAGGGATAAGGATCACACTTTGAATTCAGATCAATCTACTTCATACTGTCCTCCAGAACTAACTGGCAATAAAGAATTAATGGTGTTTAGATCATGTGACATGAAGCTGTGGGAGGAGTTTGACTTTGATCTGTTTAATAGTGTGTATGAGGGCATCATGAAGGTACCAATCATGCAATCATCAGCCCAATGACTGTCGCAAGACGGCTGCCCACACCATCATGGACCATGTTTCGCAGTTGGAATCCTCTGACGTTCTGCAAACATCAAGGCATCTGGGTGTAGGAGAGAGGGGGAACGACGGCTGACCAGGCTGCAGCGCTTCCCCCGTCACTCAGGGGCCGGCATTTCATGCTCCTCACATGGAGTTACGCATCTTCATGCTCTAGCCAGTATACGTGGTTTCCAAACGGCGGCCCAGGCCACAATTCCAGCTTTGTGAACCTCACAAAGTACAGTTTTTGTTGGGGCTTAATCAGAGAGGTGCTGAATTACTTCTGAATTAGTTTGCAGTTTTGAAGCTGTAATTTGATGTTGTTCTGTGATAATCTTGTTAAGTGTTCTCTTGCTTACTACTGTTACTAACTCAGTCAGTTCACTCATATTATCTGGACAACTGACCTACCAAAGTGCTGACTCTGAGACCTCCTTCATAACACAAACCGCTAATCGGCTTTCAACCAAATATGACTCACCTTCCTCGCCGGTCCGTCCTCCCTCACCACGATGTCCTGACGCAAGCAGCCCTCAACTGCCGATAAAAGCCGCAAAAACAGGGGCTGGGATGGGAAAGTCCCTGGGCTGAACGTCACGGCTGCTAATTGTGTGCTGCAACGTAAATTTAATGTCTGACTAAGCACCAGAGGCAGAAATCTGACTCCAAGTTATGCGGTCAGATTTCAATGCAATGACCTGGCATGAGGACCAAGACTTTGTCTGATGCTGGTCCCATGTGACCAGCTAGAAAAAAGCCCGCAGCATCCTGGTAAGGTTAATACGCCTTTCGCATGTCATGTTAACACCTTTTCTGACAGCCGTGATAATGGAACTGCCAGCCATTAGTAAGAAATACAGTGAAAACAGGCACATATTGAGCTATTAGCTGGGATACATCCCATAATAGCTGTGCATTGCGTCCGCTATTACACTGCTATTCTGTAGTGTTACTCCATGCATCTCAGTATAATGATAATAAAATACAGTTACTCTATTCACTTTAGATATAACCACTTTAGGTTTTATATCATCTTATGCAGACACAGGTATTAAAACAGTTCTTGTCAGCCATAATAATGGGTGATTGCTTGATGGATATATATTGATTCCCATCTTCCCATAACCACATATCCATTGTAGAGCTTGAGGAGCCTGCAGTCTATGCCAGAATGCAAAGGGCACCATGGACAGGCTGTTTATGTCATTGATTATGAGATATATCATCAGCAATAGCTACATATGCATTAAAAAAACAAAAAGTGAATCCAGCAGATAAAAAAACTGCAATATTTACCTCATTGTATGGTTCTTCTCTGAATGTAATATCAATGGGGGTGAACATTCTCGTTTCATGTATAACTAGGTTTCTCGTGTTAAGCTTTTAATTTTTTTTATACTAATTTCCCACGCAACACAATGTATAACACTTGCAGGATTTTTGCAGTCATCAGAGACATTTGATCCGAGCAATTTAGTGCTTAATTAAGTCCAAATCCCACTAATAACGGATGAAGACAAAATGTCAGTTTTTAATATTTGGCGTTCAAATACTCTCAACAGTTGTGGCACAAACGATTAACTGCTACACACGGGATGTAACATTTCAAGAAATCCTTACAGTTCTTTCCGACAGAGATTGTCAATCTATCAGAGACAAAAACCATATTTATAATCTGAACACTTCACTGTTACTTTCTAGTGTTTAAATTGATATTATTTTTTCACAATGTCAACACTAATGGTTGGTTTTACTGTATATTTACCAATACGCATGTATGTATGCAGCTGGTAGAAACAGTACTGCACAGGGACTAAGAAACGGAATAAAAATGACTCATTTGCTCGAATTTTTCTTTTTTTATTGTGTAGAAGCGAGAAGACGGTAGAACACAAATTCCATTCTAAAACAGGAAATGACATCAGCATAAAAAAACATACCGTTTATTTATTAAGAGAAATCGGCCCCCTTTCTTGAGATTTCACCAGGCTATTTTGGGTGTTCCTTTGGAGATGTCTGTGCCGCACTTGCACTTAGATCTTTAAGTTTATGTTTCCTTGTACGTAGCTTAATCTCTTTAATTTATGTGCCGGCACTCGGCGGCAGAATGCAGGCACTACATCTACGGCTCCCGTTCCCCATATCCACACTTGGCCCCATCAAAGATAATGCGGCGTGACCAGTTAATCCGCAATAACTTGAACATATTGATGAAGTTTGTGGAAGTTGAGAAAGGGAGACTTAATGGGCTCATTTAGAACAGACGATCTTTGCGGGAAGTATTCATAGACACTTACCTGCTTGTTGCTCCGGCACTTGATGCTCGATACTGTGGCCTGACGTGGCCTACAGTGCCCCCCCCCGCCTTCTCCATCAGGCAACCTCATTGGCCTCCTTCCAAACCAGCTGCAACCATGATCATCAGGGGTGACACAACATTTGCAGATCTAAACAAGCACTTAATGTCTTTGGTAATCCAGCATCATCAAGCCCCCAGGATTGCTAATTGCTTCGCTCTTTGAGCAAGGCCTTAAAGCTTCAGGGAACACACAAATTCAAGAACAAGGTCAGGCCCTAGACAAGGAAAACCAGGCCTGTTTGAATCTCTTCACCTCTGGTATTTTTTTTTCCCAGCTGACATTTACATTCTGCAGCTTTATTTAACATAAAGCGGGATGCACTTGGATAATAATGTCATTCAGCGTCGATGTCAATTAACCAGCTGCTTCTGGCGTAATTAACCTGGACCGGAGGAGAGGGACACACACGGTGGGAGAAGCAAATGGGCGGCTGGCGCATCGCCATGTGGCACGCAGATCGGAGCGGCTTGCCGTATCCGCTCGAAGGTCTGCGCCCCGCGGAATGTGCAGAAGCGGAACTGCAGGGCGACGGATTATTAAGCAAACCGGTCGCTCTATGTATAGAAGCTCATTTGGAACCAGCCTCACTTTTTCAAGTGATAGTTGTAATGCAAAAAAAGGTTAATTAAATCACAATCCATTTGTTCCCTAAATCTTGGTGTTTTGGCAGGCGCTTTTAGCCAAAGTGACTTATGGTTTATAGATTTAGCCTATTCCCCGTTCGCGTTTGTGCATTAACGATGACTCTCAGGTGTATCGCCTTTCTCCTGGGAGCAGTAGCGCACCCCTTTCTTCATCCGACAACCTTCCTGGGTACACATCTGGGTTATATCGCTCGTTGCCGGTGCGCGGCCTCTTAAAAGCTATGGCCAGCTTCCCGTTCCATTCCTCATCTGCATCTTTACTGGACAATGTCCTCAGTTACTTGACCAATAATGATGATGATGTCATACTCGCACCATGGGGCGATGTCTCCTGAAAACAATGGCGTTCAAGCTTAGTGGAATCATGTGATTTTGGATGCTTTGCTTCCACAGGAGCCCTTGTATGGTACTGTATGAGGATCACATTGACGTTGGAAGAACATTCCAGAGGTCCCGACGATATCAATAATAGCCTGTGGCCCTAGCTAATGTATCTGTTGCAACCCACGTGTGACGGCACACGTACCGCCGTTACCGTTTCACCATTAACAACACATTCGCAAATGCTGTACGCCTGTGCATGTTTTAAATTCTGCAAAGACAATGCTCTCTATACATCCCACGTTAAGTAACAAACATGACATGCACCAATTTGAATGTCTTCAGAACCATCATGGTATATTTTTGTTACAGATTTCCATAACCAAATATGCACTCTGTACCTTAGAGGTGCAATTCTACCTGGATTTGCCATTTCATCAACATTTCTTTAGTGCTCAAACTCACAGCCTTAACGCTCAATGCTAATTCCTCTGATTAAATAGTTTCACAGATAAAGAGCTCCATTAGAATCCAGGCATGCATTGAACCCACTGGATATGTGCAGGCATATTTTAATCTGAACTGGAATCGAGGTTTTCCCATTTTGTTGATGAATATTATTATGTGATTACACGTATGAAATATGTCCGCTAATTTGACTCGGGAGGCTAATGGAATGAATTTCAAAAATCAGGACATGCATATAATGTAGGCCAGTGATAGTATTTCCAAAGAACATCTACAATTCCAAAAATGTATAATTTTGTCAAGGTGGTAAGAGGAAATGGTATCCTTCGTTGCCAATAGTCACATCACTTCAGTCACGCATCATACATGGATTTCATAAGTATTCCATTTGTACACAATTGCAATCAAGATGAAATTATCTGCAAATTCAAATAGCTAATTCTCTGTATTGAGTGCAGGAAATCTCCAAAAAAAATTTCTAGAGCACTTTTATGAAGTATTCGTATGAATATTGATCCATGCACTGAAATGCATATTCTAAATATGAACGATGGCCAGACAATTTGCGTTAAATGGACTCAGACATTTGGCTAGGAGAGCAACGATCCTTTTTTAAAGTTACTATTGAAAACACGGCAGAAAGAGCAGATCAGTGAGGACATGGCGGCACCAGGACACCTTGGCTTAGGAAGTAAGCACTTTGATGAAGCGGCAGAAAGGGAATTACGGGGATTACCTCACCGTCTGCTCTTTAATGAGTCTGAGGTGAAATGGGTTTCAGCCCGGTCTAGAGCCATCCGCTCATTTGTACCTAATACATACAAAATTCCAAATAATCTTTAAACATCCCTGCGGCTTGCACTCATTTGAGATGCCTTTAAAATTTTTAATAACTGTTTTGAATTTGATTGAGACAACATGGTGCGGATTTTACAAAGAATGCAGGCCGAGGAATTCAGACCAGGCCACTGGAAGGCAAACTGCTTCAAAACGTCATGTGTATATTTTATTCTTACCGTTTTATGAATACTGTACATTAATATTAAATCGTATCTCCATATAAACACATGTCTGACAGTAATTTACGGATAATAATCCTGTTTAAAAACCATCCATACAAAGTGCAGGGAACACGCATGTCCAAATATCGGACATTTTGAAAACTCCAAAGGAGCCTGACTTCCTCACAATTTAGGGCCGTCACCAGTGACACCAGCCTCCCATTCCTGCATCCTCAGCCTCATAAATCAGGCGAATACGGTGCCCCACCGGGTTTATCATTTCTGACGGAAAGCTCAGGATTGCAGATCGTAGACTATACCATCTTAAATTTAATTAAGGAAAGTAATTATCTGTTTGGACTCTGCTAATTAGGCTAACATTCCGTTACTTGAAATAGCTAAGCTGGTCCCTATTGTTGCCTTGACACTATTTTTCTTTCCTTTTTTTTTACAATAAAAGAAACACATCAATCGATTCCTCCATTCATTGGATCAGACCGGCCCCCCGCTCCTGGCCTCGTCCTGATCGATCCATTGATCGGTCGTCGTGTTTGACGGCCACGTCCACCACCCAAGCCTTTTAGCCGGTGCTTAGCCCTCACAGGCTACTCTGCACTTGGGTCATGGCCGGGGGTAATAGATGCGGCCTCCAAGTGGGCTGGGGTGTATTAAAAGACCCTTAAGCGCCGGTGATTTGTAACGCGGCACGCCATCCCACCCGGAGCTGCAGTGCGGAGCCATCGGAGACCTCGAGCTGGATGGTCCCCACTCCATCAGGCGAGGAGCTCACTGCAGGGCGGCCCGCTCTTACCGTCATTTTGCATCCCAATGGGCCTCCACCCACCCGGTGCTATTCTGGTGAATCCACGAGAAATATTCCCTCATGGCTGCCCCCGAGCAAAACAAACCAGAACAATTATGAGATCTGCCATTAGCGTGAACTATTAGGGTAAGACAAACTTTAAATGCATGGTGAGTGTGAGAGCAATGCGGGCGTAGTGGATTACAGCGAGGAGGAGAGGCCCTGAGCGCGTCCGTGGGACACGGCTGAGAAAACAGCGCCCCCCTTCTAGGGGGTATGCAATGACAAGGGAATCTGAATCCCTGGGCACCACCCCAATGTTCAGATGGGTTCCGTGGCACTTCTGCAGAGCCATATAATGGAAGCGTGGGAGACCCCAGGCAGAGGTATATGTGCTTGGCCTTTCCCTTCTGTTGTCATAATTACAGCCAGACAAACACAGACTTGAACTAAAGGTGGAGGAGGGGGAATTGGGAATAACTGGATGGAGTGTATCCACCATCTTGTTTATGATCCACAATGGCTGTAAATATTCCAGGTGTGCACAGGAAGGGGCCACGGCTGAAGCAATTTATTCCATATTAGCATGTTGGGTCAAGCATTCCTCGGCGTCACAATCCCCCCCCCCCTCAGTGTGCCTCGACATCTCCTGCGGCTTCATGCGCAAAACACACGAGGCATATGTGAAAAGAACAAAAAAAAACAACACACAATTATTTCACACGTTGTATGCTGTGCCCAAAAACAGGCCGGCAGGCTCTTTAAATAAAAACTAAAGATTTCATACTCGTTAAGCTCGTTTTTGCCCAGTGGGTGTTTCGTAGTCAGTTCATACAATTAATTATATGAAAAGTAAACACGCAGATTGCCCCAGTGGACCTGGAATCAGTGTATTTTCCTGTTAAAATAAATAAATGTATGTAAACTCAAGGACGGCTCGCAGGCCATTACATAATGCCACAAACACGTGTTCACCCTTCCATAGGCCAGAAATAATTGATCAATCAATCCCCCCCAGAAAACATTTTCGCTGCAAAACGTCGGTTATTTCTACCCATTTAAGAAGTCAGGCTCATATCAGTGGTGCAGGACGTATTTAAAAAATAATAAAGCGAGTGCGCTGGATGCCGCGCTGCATATTTAAATCGGGACGTTATTCGCGGTCTCATCTGTTCGGTTCAATAACGGCGAGATGGCGCAGGCGCCCCCGGCCCGGCGTCCGCGCTCACGATGCCTGCCAATTCCGTTTTATTTGAGAAGTCTAGACATGCAAGATTTTTTTTTTCACTTTTTATTTCTCAATCCTTTTAAACAAATGCCCCTTGTGAGCCTGACGTGAAGCAATGTGCATATAAAATATAAAACGCTCACCGGAGAGCAGGGAGATACTGTATAGTAATAATGAAAGCAAAACGGAGCCGGCTTATTTTATGATGTGATTAAGCGGAAAGCGCCGTTTCCCGGCAGGGCCTGGCGGGTCCCCCCCCCCCCCAAATAAAGGTGACACAGGTGCATTTCCTTGCGCGGCCATCAGGGACACAAGCTGAGATGCTGCTACCACCGCTTGTAAAGACACAGCACCGTCTGGCCCTGAAGTACATCAGCATCGCGACATTTAAGATTAAAGTGAATCAATATGAAACAGATCGCATGCTTTATTTCCACTGCCATATCGAGTTAGAGGCACACGTAATAACCATACGCAATTTCGCGTATTTTCCTGTGAACTTCAATTCAGCTGAACAACTATATTGAAATCGAGATATAGAGACAGTTTGGGCGGCACGTGTCATTACTGAAAAGTACATTTTAAAAAATCTGTGAATAAAAAAAGGCAGAGAAGATTAAATTCTCCGCTTACAAGCAGAGCAATGATAAATATCCAAAATAAAAAACACTGATAGCCTCCAAAATTAACAGCAGAACAGAATGGCTGCATTTATGATGCTGATAACACAGAAAGTCGAAAAATGGAAAGCAATAAAAAGGGAAAGCGCGGGGGGGGGGGCATGGAAGCAGAACAGCCCGTCGATTGCTCTGTGTCACCTATAAGTGGGGGCGGAGACGGGATGGATGGAGAAATAATGGCGATCAAAGGCCGGCGCTGTCAGATCAGACGGCCCTCATACATGTACTCAGCGGCGGGAAAACAAAGGAGCGCCGTGCCTCCGCCGTCGCCAGCAGCACTGACATGCTACGTACTCAGACGTATAATTCAGAGACGACAAATAAAATATAAAAATAGAGTCGCTGTTATGGGACGGTAGGCTCCCCTCGCATTAAGTTTTCATGATGCACGCTGAAGCGCAGGGCCCCGTCGCACCCGAGCCTCCCTGCCGGTGCCCTGATGGCCTGGGAAGCCGCGCACGCAGGAGCGCCAGAAACGCCTCGGCCTCCACCCTGTTCTCCAAAACGGGGAGGTGCTTGTAAAGAGCAGAGAAGCTGTTGAACGCTCTTAAAAGCCGAAGCCATGTTATGAGAAGGTGACATGTTTATTGCTGTTACCATGGCACTGTTTCCAGCGCGAGAAACAAATTAGCTATAAAATGCCTTTTTGTTGAAGGGCTGGGCCGAGCGCGCGGAGTAAATGTGGCATGATTCCGCCACAGGTAAGGCATGGCTGCGGCAGGGTCTGTTAAACAGGTACGGGAAAATCACGGCCAACGGGAGGCCCCCTGCAAATAATAAAAAATGCATTAAAGGTCATAAATTAAAAAAGTAATAACAGCAAGTTCACATCATGATTGGCCGTCTTGTACTCCACTACTTTCCTTTCAAAGTGGAACCATTTCTCCTTCTCTGGCAAACACTATTTCTAAAGCTGTATCCGTTTGTGTAGCAAACATGGTGGACTTTACACATGCATTATCCAGTAGAGCTGTTCGTGCAGAATGGTTACTGCCCTGTGGTTATGATATTTTTTCTGTGGTCATTGCACCAATATGAGCTGCAGAACTTCTGACAAATATTTTAACTTTCAGAACAAAATGTATTGTCCTTAAAAGACAGTTTTAATACTTTTCTTTACTGTATCTTTGAATTCAGTAAAATATTGCCTGGTCATTATTCGTCTCCCATGTTGCAGTATTACAATTAGTTTGCTAAATCAACCATTTCCAAAATTTTCTGTTATGGCAATCTACTGAAATGTAACAAATCTATTTGCCAGGTATATTAAGAAGAATAAGGCACACCTGCTAAGTGAACACACACACACACACAAACACAGAGTAAACAAAAGCTGCTTTACATCATTATTACTATTATCATTGTCAATAATAATAAATAAGCAGCGTGGGAGAATATTAAAGGTTTTTCATTGGGAATATGCAAGGAGCCCACATTTCAGATGTTACATTCAGTGGTTACAGAACTCCTACACCCATTACACTGAGGGTGCCTTTGAGACGCCCCCTGGTACAGCCCCCTCTATTGTCGCGTCCCGGGAAGCTCAGAGCCAAGGTATAAACCACTAAACGCTGTTCCCTTCTGGCAGAATAGCCAAAAAGCAGGGCTCTCGCTCTCTGCCTGGCGACAGAATCTGTATCTTTATTGATAAATAGTTCTCTCTCTCTCTCTCTCTCTCCCTCTCTCCACAAAGTTTCAGCTAACTGAAGGACAGAGTCCGGTGCGTGCTTCTTAATCCACAACGATGAACAAAATACGCAGACAAGAAGCGCCATTTTCCAGAACCGTCTTCCTCCTAACACAGAAACTAAAATAAGCGAACAAGTCTGATACAAGTAAAGTTACATATAAACCGCATATACACGAACCTTAGGTTACATAAACCTTAAAAATGTGTCGGCTGTGCAGTACCGAGGTTACATGCTGTGTAAATATAGGACCATCTGTATTTTCAAAACATCTAATCTGCCCCAGTCAACCACAGTACTCAGAGAGCAGATGGGGTCTTCAATTACTATTTTAAAAAATTACTGTCTGTGCCTGCATATGTGTGGAATGACCAGCTGTGTGCCTTATCCTTGGATACACACTCAGACATATATTACTATGTATTATACATACACTTCTAAATACATCCTGCATTAGTGTGGTCTTTCGGTTCGTTTTACATTCTTCGAGGTGGCAGAGGTCTATCTTCCTGTGATCTGTCTGTATAAAATAAGCTCACAGTTTGACTTGCATAGCTAATTTCACAGTCTGCTGAGCAGACTCCACCTCCAGAAAAACCCTGTCATTTACGCAGACTCTGCAAGCGACTGGGGCAAATAATTTAACATATAAGCAAAAGAATTGTCGACTGTGAGTTTCAGGGAATCACGTAACGTGTCAAAGACAGTCGCAACCAGACTACAATAAGCCTAGTACTTTAGTACTAGTACTAGTAGTTTCGTGCTAAATAATAAAAAATACACCGGAAACTGAAGAGAATTAACTAAAATGTCAATAAAAACAAAATAGAGTAGCACTAATGTTAAGGTGAACAGTAAAGAATAAAAACTATTATGTATATAGAGAAGTTTGCTTTCTTCCACATTTTACCGTAAAGGTTGAAAGCACATGTTCTCAAAAATGGAGAAATTGTGAGCTGCTGGAAAGGTGATTTATTTGTACAGAACAGCATGGCAGATGTGGTCTGGAGTCAGACACCATGTGACTTGGGTTATAGTGCAGAAAGATGACAGTGCTGCAGTTCAAACACAGCACACATCTGGGTCAAATCAAATGAGCTCCGTGATTGAAATGTCAGCGAAGATCAGCAGAAGGCATCGCGAAACAGGCAGATGACAGGAATAAAAAAGTACAGAGGGGAAAAAATTATAATGGAACTTCTTTCAGAACTGTTCTCGGCAAAGGTCAGACACAATTGAATTACCCCAACATGGGTACCTTTTGATGCGTCTGAGGAAATGTATGGGGAGGTTCTTTGGAGCAATATCGGGAAGGAGATTAGACAGAGATGAGCTCATATTATGGGATATTTCCGCCAAGGTCAAGAAGCCCCCCCCAAAAAAAAGCATACTCATCTGAAATTATTTCAAAATTAAACACTTCTCCACGTGGCTTTAATCATGTAATTATGTAGAAATCAGCGACTTATTTGCTGCAAAATAGAATAAAGTAATTAAATATTGCTCTCAGATTTACAGAAAGAATATACCTTGTAGGCAAAATTTGATTTATACTGTTGCAGAATATCACATATATGAGCCATTTATCAAGCAAATATTTTTAAAGATTTTTACAATATTCCTCAACTGAAAAAATGAGATTTTTCATCACAAAAGCTTGTAAACGTCAGACACGCGGGCACAAAGGTCCGAGGATGCCAGAACCGTCCCCAAGTCAACCTCGTATACGGGCAGGCGGACTGGAGTTTGGGTCTCATATCAGCCTCCTGCTTTGGCTCTTTCACAAGCAAATGGAATTAACAGTTCATATGTTAAGCATCAGACTACGTCCTGCCTTCTACAAACCAGAGTCGAGCCACATTTGCTTATACAGGACTTCAGTAAATCATGTACAAATTAAAAGCAGATGTCTCCATCCGGAGGTGACGATGATTTAAAAGCGTCACGGCCTCCTCGCGTTTAAGCTACCGATTACCATTCACGGGGGTATCGAAAAAAGAAGGGAAAGATAGTGAGATGGAAGGCTGGTGCACGCACGCACTCTCACACACACACGCACGCACACGCAGAGACGTGGTTTGCAGATAGACTTTAATGTATCACACTGAATAACAGACATACCGAAGGAACCGTCGCCTTCCAATGGAAGCGGGTTCGAATACCATCTACGATAAACATCATTTCAACTATGACAACAGGTCTGTGACAAAATGAAAAGAATTTTCAAAACCATGTTTAACTGTAATACAGTACAGTTGAGACTTTCAACATTACAGTAACAAAAACTAGTGTGACTACTCTATATATATATTTATATATTTATAAACATCAATAACATTTTTGGTTTCGTTTATTTAAAGTTCTCGCCAGATGGACAGCTCTTTAATAAAACCTCAGGATGCATTTTCTTACGTTACTCAGGCATGGAAAGGATATTTTTTTTACTTTTTCTTTTTGGATAATTGCGCTGTGTTAATCCCTTTGATATCCAGGACAGCAGCCTCACGTCACCCTTTGAAAGCTGTCCTCTTTAGGTTGACACTATCCATCCCTAGAAAGTTTTTGGTTCAGTTGCAATGTGTATACATTTATTTATTGGACCGTTATACAAGTTTCGGTTCGTTTACCAGTCCTTTACGTGGGAAGCAATCTGTTCCATGCCAACACACCTATTTGCTGTGTTAACGGACAGCTCGGTCTCTGACTGCTGACCCACATTCAAGAGAAAGGCGAAACCTATGCAGAGACCCTTTGGAATCAGGACAGTGCCCCCTACTTTTAGAGAGGCAAAATTGCACCCAAGACATCTCTTTTGAAACAATCAAAAAGTGTCGTCAGGATTAAAATTAATGTAAAAATACTAAAAATACAAATAAGAACATTAAAAAGTTCACATAAAAATGCAGAGAATAAAAATCGCTGTGACAATAGCACTCAAAACTTCAACGAAACAACCTGTACAATATTAAAAAAAAAATGAAAATGTTTTTTGATTTTTATTATAAGCAAAATTTGATTTATCCTGTCAAACAGTTGCATTACATGCTACTTGTTCATCTCAGAATAGGAATATCAAAAGCGATACAGGTTTGCGTTTCTTCATAATTAATACATTTGTACCATGCACGGCCGACCACAAATATGTACAACTGCTTACTTCTCTTTGTCCAAAAGCCTTTTACTTTCGTATAAATGGCCATCCATTACTTTGGAATGAATTGCGTTGACCAGCCTCGCAGAACCAGAAGGCTGTTCGTAAAACTGAACAGCCTCGACAGCTTTCACATTGTTTAAGATCCACGGTAAAAGGGAAAAAAAGCCAGCCAAAGCATTTCATGAGTCAGTCGTATGTCAAATAGAAAGTCGAAAATCCAAGGCAAGCAGAATCTATGTTGCAGAGTAGCAGCAAAATGTCGGTAAAGGATAATAATACTTTATACATGTAATGAAATGAGACAGGAAAATCAACGGGGCCCGGAGAATTGAGGGAAGTACAATTAGCTATCCGCTAAGTGACACTGTGTGTTTGGAAGTGTGTTTGGTTGACAAACAGCAGGAGGAAAATAAAAAATAAAAATCACTGACAAAAGAACTGTTTTAGTCCCCTTTCTCAAAGCAGCTTCTTTGCTCTCAAGAAGTAAATATTTATAGCATTATAAATATTCTTTGTTCAACTTGTACTTATGTAGTTTCAAGTATGTGGTTCTACTTGGCTAAATTTTTAAATATGTCTTTGAAATGCTATGAGTCAAACTGACAAAGAAAAGACCAGAATGTTGCTTTGCTACACTTACAAATAAGTATAAACACACACACACACACATGGAAAAAAAACACTATTAAATTATGAACAATCTACCAAAAAGTTACAAATAAATTAAAATCTAGGTGAAATTAAAGATGATAAATTAAGTGCACTGTAGTCCAGACACAAGCACGCACCTTGACGGGATAGCAGTTCACCAAGGAATAAAAATGTCCACGTCATTCTATCAAAGTCTATCAAAACTAGGATTATTACCTCTTTGGAAAAGGGTGTCATCAGAGGTAAAGAGAGAAAAAAAAACAAGTGTTGCCACAGGTGTTAGTACAGTCTATGGGGGGGGGGGTGCTTTACAGATATACAAGAAACACGCTCATGGGTCTGAAAAGTGACACGGGGGCATATATTTCAACGCCATTCCAGAATCTTCCTCAGTTGTACAACTTACTGCTTTGGAGGGGGATGTAAAAAGATATGTTGTTCAGTAACAGTTACATTACCCACATATTTAATGCTTCTGATAACGCCGGACGTGTTTTGGTAAAGCGAAGCCCTGGCTTCTTGCTGCTCTTTACAAATGAGAAAATGTTGTTCCGACCTGAGATTTTAAAGCTACTGAATCACCACATAACTAAAGCACGAGAAACTTCTCTCCAAAAAAGTTCCGGATCATCAGTCCCATACAGCCCACGTAAGCTTTTGGAAACCAGTCCAGCTTATGTGCAACTTGCTATCATGAGTGTTTTGGTTTGAAACAAGTTCGGCATGAACTTGTGGGATTTTATTTTCTCCCTCTCCCCTCCTCTGTATATTCATACAGTAAAAACTCAGTCAAGCATATGCGACTTTGTCCATTAATCCATAGCTTACCAGCTTTATCAATATGGGAACAACAATCCTGAGTCAATCATTTGGTACTGTGAATATTTTTGGGATAGAGAAACTTTGGAACTGCAGTTTAAGTCTTATTTCTTTTTTAAAGCAACGGATCCCATTTTCACTCCTATACACTGAACATATCCATCCGTATACTGTTGAAACTACCATCCATGCTGGCTGACGGCTTTGACTTGACTTCCAGCAAATTTTCTAGCTCCTCCAGCTTCTGGCTTAGCTTGCTGTCGGATTCTTCCGAGCAGCTTCTGGCGGGTAGCGAGGTCTGGGCGCCTGAGGAGCTGCACAGAGTTGAGGTAACCATTGAAGGCAATGAGATGGGCGGAGAAGGTGATGGAGAAGAAGCGGCTGTCCTGGTGGACGCTGGGAAGAGGGCGCTGGGCCAGGCTGCCGTGGTCAGGTGGGAAAGGTGCGGATAGGTGTTATTAGAAGAAGCTGCAGACTGCGAGGTAGATGTGGTGTTAGGGTTAGGGGAGCAGACAGAGTGAGGTAATAATCTAGCATGCTCTTTGGCATTTCTCATTGCTTGTTTGATTGTTTTCTCCTTGTGCGAGCTCGACTGAAGGTGTTGGCTGAGCGCTTTGTTCCCGCCGATGGACACGTTGCAGGCTTGGCAGTCGTATCTGCTCGCCGCCCTGCACAACACGGTCTCCTGCAGCGCGGCCGTCGGCTGGCCAAAGTAGCAGAAGGATGTCTGGTGGCGCCGTGCCGACTCCTCATCGGCGAATGGCGTCTCGCACTTCCGGCAGATGAACTCGTGCTTCACGGAGGGAAGGATGAAAGCGTCCAGAAAGTCTAAGGTTTTGGTATCGGTGCGGGGCTCGTCTTTTGTGCTTTCAGCTGTGGCGGCTTTCCCCTCCTCTTTTGGTCTGAGGGCTTCGCTCTGCGTGCTCGGTTGCCGGGCCAGACTGGGTTTCTGCTGCTGATGCTCCTGTGCAGCGTGATCCTGCAGTTGCTGCAGCTGCTGTCTCTGCTGTCTTTGCTGCGACTGCTGCTGCTTTTGCAGGGAGTCTTGCAGGGAGCGCTGATACTGCAGAATAGCAGTAGGGGAGAGGCCAGTGACCGCTTGCGGCACAGCCGGGCCATATGGGAAAAGGCTCTCCATCCCGCAAAAGGGTGAGAAATATCCGGCCTGCACTCCGGCCGGAAGCTGGGGCGAGAAGCACGACGCGAGTCCGGGAAGGAAGTAGGGAAGTAAATGTCCCCCTAAGAAGGACCCAGGGTCACCAGCGACGGCACTTTGCAGTGCCTGCAGCTGTGCTGGATCCACTGGCACCTCACCACCTTTGACTTTAGCTGAATGCATGGTCGAGGACCTCATTCTCTTTTTTATGTCTGGGCTCTTGATCTCTGCTTCCTTCTCCTCGGTTTTCTTCTGATTCTCAGCCTTCTGTTCCACCTCGGGCTCTTTGCTCTTCTGCTCCGTGGGATTGCTGGCAGGAGTTATAGGGGGAGGTGGAGGTGGAGGACTCAACATGGCCTTGGTTGGGGTACTGCTCAGAGGCCTGGTGGTAGGGGTGGTTGTAGTGGGAAACCCAAGAATACCAGCACCGGGGGCTGATAAAGCTGAAATATAGTGATAAAGACATTGATGAAATACAGTAACCTTGAACTCTATTCATATCTGAACATGGGGAGGTCTTGGAAAGTACCAAGTTCTTTTTTTGTTATAGACCAGAACTGACACAAACTTCAAACAACACAAAACAATATCTATACAACTACCAAATTATAATAAAAATGATATGGTTACTCTAGAAATATCTGAACAGGAAACATAGTGTGTCCCCTCACTGTATGCACTATGCATCCTCCCTCATTTCAAGTGTCTAAAGCATTGTCATAAGCTTAGAAGAGACATGTGATGTGTGAGGTGGCCTTTCATTGCACGGCAAACTCACCAGGTATGTTTGGTGGAAAGAGGGGGAGGGGTAGGGGGCCATTTACCCCAGGCAGCTGCACGGGTGCTAGGGCGGAGATTCCCGTGTAGCCTGCAGGCCCATTATGGCCCTGAAGTGCATTCTTTTCAGTCACTGTCTGCTGTTGGCCCGTCATGCCGAGGACATCCGTGGCCTTCTTTAAGCGGTCCAGCTCCTGTTGTGCCATCAGCTGCCGGACAGTGGTAGGAGTAAGGTAATCCTTCTCTCTGTCAATCTGGTGTCCTAGGGTTTCTTGCACTTTGGCAATATGCTGCTTTGAGAATATATGATCTCGGATGGAAAAGCGAGCGGAATACTTGGTGCCACACAAAGTACATTCAGGCCTTGGGCCTTCCGGGGAGTTCTGACTGATCATGAATGGCTTGCCAATGTTAATCTTGAACTTCTTCTCTTTAGCGCGGGCATTCTGGAACCAGACCTGCACAACCCTCTTGGGGAGACCGATTTCGTTTCCCAGCATCTCGCATTCCTGCATGGTGGGTGTTCGATAGTCACTAAAGCAAGCCTTGAGAACCTTGACTTGCTGGTTGCTCATTTGGGTCCTGAAGCGCTTGTGGCTAAGCTTCTCTCCACCTGACTTTCCTGGTTTCATGGGGTTGCCGTTACCGAAAGGACTCGGGGAGCTTGGATCCGCTAAGCTTGATGTTTCGCTCTTATCCGCATTGTCATCTTGGTCATCCAGAATAATGTAACCCTGCTCACCTTCCCTACCAGAGAAGCCGAAGGAGGGGCTTGCCAGGTTATAGAGAAAACGTTCATCATAACCATTGGGATTCTGGGATGGATGTGTTTTGGTTTCTATCTGCTTTTCAGCTCCACCGCCATTGAAACTGTCGTTTTCATTGTGTCCCTCATCTGCGGTCGTTGCGTCACTCACGGCGGTGTTCACCGAAGATGTCTCATCAAAATCAGTCTTGTTCTGATCTAGGGAAACATCTGTGGAATTAATGTTGAGAACATCATAATCATTATGGTTTTCCATTTTCAGTGAAAGGCTCAAGATGTTCTTTCTTTGTGCTTCAGGCGGTTTGACTGGAGTTGAGGATGCAGCAGGAAGCTCATATTCATTAGTCTCTGATTTCATGGACACCTGCGGATAGTCAAAGTAACCACACCTACTCGGGCTCTCTGCTTCATCTTGCGTCACCAGGGGACTTGGGGGCAAGCTGAAGCCGGCCTGCTTTGCTTCATGCCAGTGCCGGGAGCGGATGTGGCTTTCGAGGGCCGACTTGGCTTTGAAGAGTGCTCTACAGAAAGGGCACTTCTTGTGAGATTGTGGAGGTCCGACGGCTCGGAATTGTCCCTTCCTTTCCCTGGCGCGGGTGTTCTGAAACCAGACTTGGACCACCCTTTTCTTCAGGCCCACTTCGTGAGCGATGTGGTCCAACATTTTTCGAGTTGGGTTGGAATCAATGAGGTACTTCTCATACAGGACCTCCAGCTGCTCTGGTGTAATGGTGGTCCGAAGTCGTTTATCCCTGTGCTGGTCCTCTAGACTGTTTCCACTGTCTTTTTCATTGGAACAGCTCTCATCTTTTTCTTCAATCTTGCGTTTCAGTGAGTTGGAACCAGAACCAGGACATGTGGAGAGGGCCATGCTGTTCTGTGTTGCCATCTGGGAGAGAGCTCCTGAGAGTAGCTGCCCAGTCATGAGGGCATTATTTGGGTCAAATATCATATATGGCATGTCTGTGGGCCTTTCCAGGAACTGGGTGTGGAGAAACTGGTTTTGGGCTGCCAGAAAATGCATGTGTTGATGCTCCTGCCACAGCTCTGCAGAAGGCAATGCAATTTTGCATTGTTCACATTGATACTGTAACATGGGAGGAGGTAAACTGTTGGTTATCGAGGAGATGGCCATGGATAAAGGACTAGAGGTGATGACTGTTGATTGAGGTTGTGAGTGAGGCCTGGCGACATTTTGGTGGGAGGCTGTTTTCTGAAGGTGCTGAGGAGTCTGGGATGGCTGGGACTCTGACAGCAGCTTTGCCATTTGGGAAGGAACAGTCTCAGCTTGCTTTGGTTTTTCAGTGCTTAGGTCAGGTTTTGGTGAAGCCTTTTCCATAAAAGTCTGTGCTGCAGGAATTATGGGAGAGCTGGACCCAGAGCTGGTGGCTGTTATTACAGGGGTTTTAGATGCATTTGTGAGCCCCAAAAACCTTGGCAAGTTCAGGTCACTGGTATCCATCAGTTCTTCAGGTTGGCCATCATCCTTTTCTTCATCGTCTTCGTCTTTGTAACACTGCTTTTTCTGGTGGGTGATCAGGTCAAAGATGCGTGGATAAACCACCAAGCACTTCTTACACTGATACTGCATGTTACTGGTCCTGACGTAACGCTCATTTGTCCTCTCCTTCTCATTGTCCTTACCATCTGCCTGATTCTCGTAAGTCTTGCGAGCCTTCTGACGAGCATTTTGAAACCAGACAACAATCACCCGACTTGACAGATTGAGAACAACGGAAAGCTGCTCGATCTCGTCATCCTTAGGGTAAGCGTTGGTATCAAAAAAATCCTGGAGAACCCTTAACTGGTAGTCTGTGAAGCGAGTTCTGGAGGACCTCTTATTTACTGTACCATCCGTTTTGTAATACTCCAATGAGCTAACCTGAGGATCCAGCCGGAAGTCCTCTAGCGTGGTGATGGGTGGAATGTTGAAATTGTACGGACAGTCTTTGCTCCGCTGCCTCTCTTTGAAGAGCGTATTGCGAAACCAGTGCTTGATCACTTTCTGTTGAAGGCCAGACTTCTCTGCCATTTCCTGGATCTGCTCGTCATTCGGGGAGTTGTTGATGTCAAAGTAAGTGCGAAGGATCTTTAGCTGGTCATCGGTGATCCGTGTGCGAGGCCGCTTGAACTGCGACTGCCTCAGGAACTCAGGATCCAGTCCCAGTTGCTGCTGGTAGAGCTGCGCTAACTCTGCTTGAGATAATGAATCCAGGGAGGGGATGTGGAGGGCCAGCTGCGGGGTCAGGCCAGGGTGCTGCATCATCAGCGGAGGAAAGAAAGGGAGGTCCAAGGAGGGCAACTGGGAAGGTACCGGAGGTGGGGGAGGGGGCGGGGGAGGTGGTGGAGCGGG
>JAODKC010000123.1:198429-220464 GCA_026777985.1 Mormyrops attenuatus | reverse complement strand
CACCCTGAGCCTATCGCAAATAGAAATCAGAAAAGAAAAAAGGAAAGAAAAAAAGAAATGCCTGCTGAAGACGAAGGCGGGGGGAAGGCAGGGGGTGCTGGACGGGGGGAGGCTGAGGGTGCATTATTTTTTTTCCAGGCCCTGTCACTCCTGTTTGCCAGTCTCCTCTTCCCAGAGGGTGGTTGGGGCCGTACAGCGGGGGGCCTCTCTGATCCCCCCCCCCCCCCGCACACTGGAGTCGGCCGCTGCTAACCCTACATGCGCCATGTTTTAGGGTTAGGCATCGGGCCCCAAGTCCTCGGATTCACACGTGTCAAACTGCGTCCCCCCCCCCCCCTTTCCGAAGCCTAGTCCTCCCCATTCACTCATCCCCCCACCCCACTACCTCGGTATTGTTACTCTGGCTGGATTTACTGACCCATTCCGCTCGACTGGGAAGCAGATCCATCAAAGGCCCCGGGACACAGCCCCCGCTCAGGGCAGCACACCACTTTTAAAGCCGCCGCGGAATGCGTTAATACTCTGCCGCTCGTCACGGCAACGGAAAAAGGAAAATTATGAAGATGGTAAAAACGGACGATAATCATCTGGGTCTTATCAGACCCGTTTTTTTTTTTCTCTTCTTCTCTAGACTCGGCAGGGTTTTCCGCGGATCTGGTATGTGTTTCAAGTGCTAAAGAAATTCCCAGACATGTCTAGCTATACATCATCAGTGTGCCCGCCCTCTGCGTGACCCCAGGCGCGCCGGGTGAGAGCTGCACTTTGGTGAAGAGTGGGGCCTCTGCAGACGGGACCCCACGGGCCTCTAGAAGAATACAAAAACATTATCGTTATAGAACACTAGCTACAACACTAGCTACCTTTGAAGGTCAGACTGTGCTCCTTAAGGCAGTCACAGCACAAAACCTACATCAGGAAAGTGTGCTTTAAACAGGCAAGATCTAGAAACCAGAGACTCATCAGGCTACCGTCCGATCATGCGACAAAATCCCAAAAATGTACGACAAAAAAATGCAGGGTCTTACAAACAGCAGGCAAATGGAGAAGGTCTCTCCGGTCAGGGGATGCGACTTGTTTGTTCTCATATTCATGAGGCCAAGAGGACAGTATGGAAAGATCTGGAAGCAGCTTCCAATAATCTGGCGTAGGTGAGTGTAGGTCTCCTGTTTCATTAAGCGGTGTCCTTCAGGGACAGGTTATGGATGAGCTCAGGGCCCAGGGTCCCGCGCTGACTCCCACGGGCACAGTAACTGCGAGAGCTCGCCATTAAAAACCCAGTAAAAGACTGACCCACTGAATATTACATCGCTAATATATTCACCGAGGCGGCCAGCAACGTATTTTACATGCGGCTGGTTAATTAGCGGCAGGGCCGGCAGATTTGGCGGGCAACTAAATAAGAATGCTAAAAAAAAGGGCGATTTGTTCTGACATAAATATATTTATTCTGATGTATTTTGGATTTTTTTTAAAAATTCATCTTCTGGAATTCTGCCAATGACCAGTCACCGGAGTCGCCATGACGTGACGTGCTGTGGCGTGACGTTGCTGTTGTTTGCGAATCCTGGCATTCTGGGCGGTCGCTTTACCGTCGGCCTTAAAGGAATCGGAGAAGGCGACCCCATGCGGCTCCTGGTTAAGGGGGTGGCGGTAATACCTTCAGGAAAGTGACCTTTGCTGGCTGGCTGAGCCTCAACACCCCCACCCACCCGGCCCTCACACGGCTCCCACCCCCCATGCCTATTTTTCCCCAAATGTCAGCGTATTTAACAAGCATTTAGATCCTAACCAGATGCCTTTAATGTAGCGTGTCTAAAATACTAAACATGGGCCCTCGGCAGTGGCGGGGGGGACGCCGGGGGCCCGGCGGCCATATTGTACACATTAGGGCACTGGGCAGGGACCGTCCTGCTGAAGTTACACAAAGAGCACTGCATGGCTGCTGCCGGATGTCAGCTCCCACATCCTGCACCGTAAGTCTTTTCCTTTTAATTCTTTTCGCTTTGGTTCGCATATTTAATGGGCAACGTTCCATTTTCTGTTTTTCTTTTCTAGCCAAATTTTCCCCCAAAATCTGAATATTCACAATCCTGAAGAGTCACTTTGGGTTAAGGCGAGACAAAGGCTGATCATTTCAAGGTTTCGCGATAGGACGGATCCTCCAGAAGGGATTCACCGCCCCCCCCATCTCCAACCCCCAACCCCCTGGGGGTGCCAAAGCCCCTCATTAATTCACTCACGGGCCCATGGTCCCACTGACACGCGCAAGCTGGCCCAGATGCCTTTTAACAAACAAAATAGGCAAAATGATCGCAAGTACAACTGGGTCCAATGTTGAAACCCCTTCCCCGTGTGACTGTGCCATGCTGAGAGTGACACCTGACGTACGAGGATTACAGTGTTTACATATGCTTCAAAAAAATTAAACAAAACATCAAAAATAGCTTTTCAACGGTTCCCTTAGACTAAACCGCAACACCTGCATCTCACCCCCCCTTAAAGCAACTGTGTTAGACATAATGGCTTGGGCTTTGCTCGAAAACAATTTAAAGAGACTCCTGTCGGTTACCCCCTGCCCGCCCCCCCTCCCTTTTCTCTTTGGTTCCATTATTCTCGGTCCAATATTTATCCTTGGCCAATCATAAACAGCTGCCTGGGCAGCCGCGGCGGCGGCACTCGCCAGACAGGGCGGGGAATTTCACGCGCGTCCGCCAACGTGACCTGAGCCCCTGGTCAGCGTTTTGCTGCTTGTAAATCAGAAAAAAAGGAAAAAAGAAAAAGGGAGGCGGGACGAAGCAGGTAAACACTCCCCCCCGCCCCCCCGGGGTTCCACAACAGAAGTCTCCATGGCTTGTTCAGAGGTTATCAGGGAGGCCTCGCAGCATCACTACAGCAGCGACCAATCAGAGGAGCCTTTGAGCGTGAGTGGGAGGGTATTAATAAGTGTGAGTGAGTCACATGCCCAAAGCCCGTGAGCTTCATCGGCCTGGGGGCAGGATCTCCCATTTCACCTGCAGCGGCCCAATTTCTTTCATTCAAAGTAGGGTGTGATGGATTTTACAAAGTCCTCGGCATTTGAATATTAACAATGAAGGTTTCGGCGTGGATTTCAAGGAATCACACTCATTATTACAAAATGCAAATAACTGAGTGATAAAACTTACATTGCATGTGAAGAAACAGGAGAATGACGCGCAAACGCAAATTGTCCCACAACGAACATGCATATTAACGCATTCAGACTGCAGGATGAAGCAGTGCAAGTACATTTACATGAAAGGAGACGTTAACCAATTAACCAGTTTAAAGAAGTGCCTGCAAATGAAGCGGCAGCAGCCTTGGTATTTTATCAGTTTCAGGAGGGAAAAAAAAAAAAACATTGATATTTAAATGACTCATCATCGATTTGCAATTTCATGTCTTTTAAGTCACCCCGGGTACAATCTTAATGAAACACATCACCGGTCTGGAGCAGGGCAGACATGGTGTAAATGTTTAAAAAAAAAGAAGAAAAAAAATAACACACACTCCACCAAAACCAGCGGATACGGTGAGATCGACCTTCCCCTCGAGGTAAGTCAAAAGCACTTTATCGGCGGAAATGTCCCGCCCGATAATTACACGCGCTGCCTTAACAGCCAATCAGCTGCCATGTTTGGTGGGCCCGGCCCCCTGTTCGCCCTAATAAGGTAACGGGCACCCTCTGCTTCAGGGGCTCATTGATGGATGAAATCTTCATCTGCGGTATTGATCCCCCGGACCTGTAAAGTGTCTGCCCTAGCTACAGGGGTCTCTAACAACACTGCCAGCCCAAGTATATCACCTAACATTTAATCAATGGCAGTTTAAGACTTAGATTCCTTAAAAAAAACCTTTTCCTGCTGCTCGCAGTGATTAGAACATTTTCTGTGCAGACCAGGTCAGGGGAGATGATGCTGGAACAGCATACTGGCTGTAAAATTTAATTATGCATGGAGACATCTGAAAGGTACAGTGTTACCATACCAGATTAAAGTCTACAATTTACACCCCTCTAAAGGCTGCTCAAGCCTCCACTAGCAGGGGGAGGGGCACTAGCTTTTACATTCCTATTGGTCAGATCTGTGGACCGTTTCAATTCCTAACATGTTGTGGGGGTCTCACAGATCTGCGTGTTAAAACCCGTTTAGGAGGGTAAATCCCTGTTATATATATATCATATACATTCTGTTATTTCCAATCTGGTATGCCCCCCTCCTCAGGTTCTTGGTATGGTCAGTCATCTAAGGTCTCCCCACAAGCTGTGTTTGATTCACTCTTGAACAGATGGCTTCCAGGTCGGGGACGTTTTAACGGTGTCTGACTGCGAAAATGAACGTGCTTATTAAACGTTTAATTTTTCACAGCTGAAGATCAGCAGTGGATACAGAACAGGCATAATGGCCCCTCCCCACAACATTTCTTACATGTCAGGAGGGTACATTAAACAGGGGGAAAAACTGACACTAAGCAGACCCAGCTAAGTTTGATTCAGCCAGCCGGTCGATTTTAATTTGTGTCCTAATTAGAGGATTGCATTAGGATTATCACAGCTCTTAGTGGTGGCCAAGATGGCTGATGTTTTAAACATCTGGCCGTTACATGCATCAAAAGTGTGCTGCGGTAGAAATGCTAACAGCTGACAGCAGAAAATGATCTGGCCCTTATCGTGACAAGAATCATCACAGCATCGGGAAAGCCATTAGGCTAACGGTGCAATTTGGTCCAGGAGGCCCGCAACCACGGAAACGATGACTCCAGAGCAGAGTCCCCATGATGAGTTGTTAGGCCTCACTTTCATTCAAGGCCAACCAATCACATCAAGGAAATGAAGGGCAAGAGAGGGACTGGGTGGTTCTGATTGGTTGAAGGGGGTAGGGGGGGCTCTGATTGGCTGGAGAGAAGAATCTATGCATCACCCACGTTATTCACTTGCACCCTTAAAGAACCTTTACAATGAGAGGTGGACACCGGTGTGTCTGTCCTTTCACCAGGAAACAGCCAACGCGAGATGGGACAGCTGTCATCTGTACTGTTCCACGGGGACATTTTATATAGTTAGTTGATAATCATGAATTTAATTAAGCTTATTGTCATTTAAAGATTAGCAAGCACGGCCCTGCAGCAACAATTTGGCACTTCCACAATTTCGCTCCAAAGTGGGTAATTCTTTCTGTGCCGTTGCTCTCCGATGCTCAAACCGCTGCGGAAATTTCTGCGCAATTGAATTCATCAACTCCAACACATAATCTGTATTTTAAAAGACAGCTGTAAACATTCATTTAGAATGTTTTATTACAGAACGTAATTACACAATACTTCGATAACATAATAATTACTATCATCAATATATGCAATTTGTATTTTAAAAAAGATACTATAAATGCAGCAGCAGCAACTTGAGTGATATTCTTCAAGGCAGCAGAAGTACCAATGTAAGTACACTTTAACTGTGACCGTAGAGCACCAGAGTCACCAGCACTGCATAGAGCAGTGAGCAGAGCGTCACTGGGGGGGGGGGGGGCGGGGTGCAGAGGGGCAGACCCGCAGGCCTTTGGCAGGGCAGCCCCAGATATCGACTGGGAATTCCCTCTGACCCCCCCCCCACACACACACACACACACACCACCACGTGGAGGCTGCTGTTACATCAAAGCCAGGGGTGATCCCCCACGCTGGAGGAAAAAAAAAGGGGAAAAAAAAAAAAATCAATGTATGGATGCCCAGGGCCGTTTTCAAGGTTTTGTAAGACAAATCTTTAGGGCGGTAACCGGTTTAGGACTATTGAGCTGTGCTTCGATCAGCCAGAGTGTGTGAATGATGCAGCGAGCTGCTGGCTCACCAGCCCGCGAGTGCGTCAGCATGCATGTGAGCGTGCGTGTGCACGAGATCAAGAGGCCAACAGCCTGCTGATTTATCAACACCCAGCGATCAGCCTGAAACCAGGGGACGTGCCTTTTTATGTGACTAACACACAATAAACCATTAAACTCAGCATTTCCTTTATTATTGGGGCAGAATTTATATTATTTTTTTAATGCTGGCAGTAAGGCAAGACTAAAAATATCACACGACAAATGCTGTTCTGTGCCAACCTGCATCCATGTAACCGGGGGGGGTGAAATCCACATGTAACGAGTCTAATTTAGACATCTCATTTCTGGCCATAATTAATTCTGCTGTGATGTGTGTAGCAATTAAGCAAAATATTAATTTGTTTCAACCTGTCAGCATTTTGATATGTTTTCCACCCCCCCCCAGAAGTGGGTCGAGAAACACTGCTTCACCAAACTCAACCATCCTGTCATGGGTTTGCTGCCATCATCTGTCACCACCTCCCAAGAAGCGCTACCTCACTACTCTCCACCATACAGTGATCGGTTTCCTACCATTGAAGCCCCCCCAGCTCACCTACCAAGAATGAGTTGAGAAGCACTGCTTCACCATACTCCACCATCCTGTCATGGGTTGAGAAGCACTGCTTCACCCTACTCCACCACCCTGTCATGGGTTGAGAAGCACTGCTTCACCCTACTCCACCACCCTGTCATGGGTTGAGAAGCACTGCTTCACCATACTCCACCATCCTGTCATGGATTGAGAAGCACTGCTTCACCCTACTCCACCCCACCACCCTGTCATGGGTTGAGAAGCACTGCTTCACCCTACTCCACCATCCTGTCATGGGTTTCCTGCCACCGTCCATCAACACCTCCCCTCCCCCACGGCTGGTCAGCCAGCCATAAACCTCCTCAGCTGTTTTTGTGCTGATAACGAACTGCTTCAGTGATGCCTAGTGACAGATAATCATCCCCAGAGATATACTTTAAGGCAGATAAGCGGTATGGGGAGCAGGGGAGAGAACAGCCAAGCCAGACTGGGTCGGACCCTGGCCAGAGAGCAGGTGAGAACACAAGCCAGCCGAGCCAGACTGGGTTGAATCCTGACCAGGGAGCAGGTGAGAGCACGGCTGAGCCAGACTGGGTTGAATCCTGGCCAGGGAGCCGGGTGAGAGCATGGCCAAGCTGGACCGGGTCGAACCCTTACCAGAGAAGCAGGTGAGAGCACGGCCGAGCCAGACTGGGTCGAATCCTGGCCAGGGAGCCGGGTGAGAGCATGGCCAAGCCGGACCAGATTGGACCAGGGCCGGCTACAGATAGGCCTAAATTTCACAGTGCTGATCATCACATTCCCACTTTCATGAAAGCCTAAAACTCTGACCCCCTCGAGCACTTCTAAAGCCCCTGCTTTCAAAACACCCATTACTCCTTCATGAACATGCCAGCCCTCCTGCCTAGATGCTACAGCTGTCCACCGCAGGGCCCGTTCATAACAGCATGTGTGCCTCCTCCTCCTCATTAGCCAACGTGATCTTTGCATGAGAAGTACAGAGTGCAGAGGAGCAATGGCGGCACTATTCGCATCACCACACAGCTCGCCATTGTGGAGAAGAACCGCATGGGTATCTGCCTCCAGGAGAACCGCGGAAACGCTGAGCTCGGTGCAGAGCGATGTACAGCCCAGGGCTCTCCTCTGAAAGGCCTTGACTTTAACTAGGATGGAGGACAACCATCCCCCCAGCAAAGGTTAATGGAAACATTTATGGCTATGAGAAACTCCCAATTAATGATTAATAAAGTAATGAGTCCATTCCCCAAGAATTTCTGTCCTAATCCAAACGCTTTCATATGACGCGGACCATCGAGGTCAAGGAATGCTCTGTCCAGAGATCAGCGTCTGGAGAGACCGGACAGCCTGCAGGCTGCTTTCAAAATCTGCATCCTTTAATGGATTCACAAAAAAAGAAAGACAATAAAACAGAGAAAAAAAGAATAAATCCCACATTCCAGAGATGAGAAACAAAAACAGAGGATCCCTACAATCATGCCCTCCTGCGCATGACAAAAGCACCAAGGCAGTAGTGAGAGATCCCAGTCACTATTGCTATAATGCAATATCAATAAATAAGCCAAAATGGGATGGGATTCCCTGCAATGATGATCACCCACATGCCATAGGCTGCTAGCTTTAATCTCACAGCACTGTCAAAATTTTCCATGGCTCGGGACGAGAACGTGACCATCCCAAAGTCCACAGGTGAAGACTAAGGCTTGGGACGAGAACGAGACCAGCCCCAACCCCACAGGTGAAGACTAAGGTTTGCGAATGGCCGCATGAAGGGCCAAAGCGCCTCAATTGTCACATTCCACCAGAACTACACGACTGCAGTTATGAACAGAAATCCGTAGACTTTCTTTGTCATTTGTAGCATTCTGCAGAAAGTTGGTGGTGTTGTGCTCCCTACATGAGTCAATCCCACCGCCGAAAAGGGTATTTTATATGCTTTCTATGAACGAACGTTTCAATTTTACAACAAGGTACGTTTTATTCAGCCTTAATCGAAGTCTATAAACAAACCAAATTATGATTGATTTATTAAAGAGTACAAGGAACAATTTCATTGCTGAAGGTGTACAGGCTTGACATTTACTATTGCCAAAAGTCCTTACATGCCGTTAACAGCCTTATGTCGTAGTAGCTAAAAAGCCCAACACAAACAAGAAGAGCAGCACCATGAAACTGAAAGTATGGTTCTCAGAGACTGCAGCTTTGCAGTGAACCATTCTGTCCAATCCTCAGGTAATGCACTCATAATCACTCAGTGACATCAAAATGCAGATGAATAACTCGACCCAAAGCAAACATTCCGTATCCACTGCCAGTCAGGGCTAAGCTGGCAAAATGATGCGTGAATATGTCCGTCACTAAATCGGCCATGAAAGGGGTGGATCGACGCAACACCAGGCAATCTTCCCTGTAATGGTCCAATTCACCACAAGCTGGAAAAATGTACCACAAACCTTCAGCATTCCTACATGCCCCCTGTAAAATGCGTCAATTTCGCTAATTAAAGATGGCACCTTAACAAGCCTCTTGTGGGATAAACAAGCTGCAAAATACATAACCCCCCCACGTCCAATTTTCTTGGCACTCTAAGACCCAAAATACATAAGGGGAGTAAAGACGGCGCCCCCACCAGGTCGGAGAAGTAATGCCGGCTGAGAACTGAAAAATTAGCAAAGGAGAACATGGGAGCGCTTATGGTAATATCAGAATAACACAGATAGCCCTGCAAAAGGAAGGCACGGGAAACAGTGTGACTCACAAGCCAGCCAGACACACACACACACACACCTGACAGGAAACCTGACCATCACAGAAAAAGCAGAGGGAGCCATGTTGTGAGAGACGGGCGGGTGGGGAGTAGGGATGAGGCTTGACACCCCAGCTTTTGGTCACAGAAAATATTAGAAGAACCAGCAACAGCAGAAGACAATGGTCACAAAATTATGGGGGGGGTTACTGTGGAATAGCTTGTCCCCCGGCTATAACTAAATAAAAAGATGACAGCAGTAATTTTTGCCATCATGATATCACAGCCATTGTTTGTTTGAAGTGTAGGTGAAACGTCCACTTTTATCGCCGCGTTTTATTCTGCGTAGAGCTAATGACCATGTGACACACTTTTGTGTACAAGACGTCTCACATGAAGCGAGAATTATTAGTGGTCTTTGCAGAGCAGTCCAGTTTAATGTTTTCATAATGTGCAGAAAACTTTGCATAAAGAAACGGGAAGCAGTTCATCTTAACCCTACTCACACAGACAGATACACACACAGGTTTGTAATTATATCTTTGTGGGGACTCGCCATTAATTTCTATGGGGAAAACTCTAATCCCAACATGACGCTTAACCCCTACCCAGCCCTAACCTTAACCATAAGTAACCAAACAAAATATGGGACTTGTGGCATTTTTAGTTTTTTGACCGCATTCACATATCTTTGTGGGGACCTGAAAAATAGTCCCCACAACATTAAAATAACAGGTTTTTATCACATTGTGGGGGAAATCTGGGCCCCACAATGTAATAAAAACATAACACACACACATATGCCCACAGACACACACACCTTTAGAAAAATGAACTAACCTCGTAAAAATGTTTGCGATGAATCATGTTTAATGCAGTTATGCTTGACGAAAGGTGATTAAAGACAGATTTCCAGTGTTGTTATAATACTTGCCTTCAGACTGACCTCTCCTGGTTCTGTTTATACATAACAGTAACAATGCCAAAAAAATTCTTTTTTCAATTCACATAGTTTAAACGGACATTGCCATAGCTACCAGTTAATTTTCTGATAAGCTTAACGACGTCCGCCTGTAACGGCCTGTTGTTAAAAGCATTTTCTCATTATAGTCAAAATGAAAACACAAAGCGAGCCTTTGAAAACTGGGGGGGGGACAAAGCAATAAAAATATTGTTTTAAGCGATCATAAACCGGCAGAATGTAAGACACCTGTAATGAACTTCAAAGCTGACACTGCCTTTGACGCCGTACTTCATAAGCGTGGGGATGAGACAGCGATTACAGGCTCATGTTTGTACTTTGCAACCCTGACTGATTGAGTCCGAGAGGAAGAGGAGGATGAAAAGGATAATGAAGGGGAGGGTGTTTTCTTGTTGTATCTGGAATTCATCAGCCCGTAAAAAGTGGAACCGAACCCACAGAGTGACCACTGGTTCCAACCGCCAACTGGCCGTTTAAGTCCAACCCGCCTACCTGTCTGTCACACCCCACCGCACCCCTGGATGGTGACCGTGGATGAAACGCGAGGTCAGGAGGGAGAAGGAGCTGTGTAGGGGTGAGCAGGGAGTTTAGCTGGTCATCAGGACTCATTACTGCTCCTGAGCAGCTCAAACAGCATTAGCGCCCATCTGACACCTGAGTGGCAGGCTGTCCTGCTTTGACGCGTGATGGGACTCAGCACGGCCCCCACCCCCTGGGGGAGGATCGCCAGGCGCCCGACTTCCAAAGGCAACTTGGGCAGGAGGGGCACTCTTTGCACTGCTTGGGGGCCCATGTGACGTCACCCAGCGACAGACTGCCAGAACACATCTCCACGCGGTACCTCCGCAATGCCAAGTAATTACCTGGAAAATTGTACACACGCAAGTGCGGCAAGCATAGCTGTAGGTTTCAGTTTTTAAAAATGCACGTCATATGCTGATTCACATGACTCTGCCAGTTATCTGGTACCGCTAATATTTATCGTAATATTCACTTAGCGGGTATCGATACATCTACCAGCTATTAAGGAGGTGGACGAGTTCCCATCGTCCGTAATTAAGCGGCAAAGCAACAGGCACTGCGATTCAAATAAAACAGATTAATGATTCCATTTTCAATAAAATTGAGCTAGCTAGACAGCCCAGCGCATCTGAATTTTGATCCTTATAAAGCTCTTTTGTCCCCCCCTATTCATCAAAAGCAAACCCTAGCCGACACTGGAGCAACCTCAGCGTGGTAAAGCCGTATCGAGTTTCAGCAGTGCCGAGCTCCCGGAGCGACGCGACTTCAGCCGGGTAAAAATACATCGAGCCGGGAGAGAGAGCGAGCGAGCGATACACAGGCTGGGAGCGAAAGGAGCGGATGAAAGCCGATACGGGCCGACGTTCAAAAGAAGCAGCTCAGAGTGCCACGGCCAGCCTTTGTATTGTAAATAAGAATGATGACTGGACTCGGTATGTTAATGCGGATAATCGTCGCAATTTCGGCAAAGTAAAGCATTTTCTGTTATGCAGCTGTAATTATAACTGCCAGTGGGTAGAAACAGCCTATGAAAACATAAGGGAACAATTTGGCTTTTATAATATTCTTTTCCAAATGGATCTCTCATTGAACAGGATCTAGTCTGGGATATTGTATGCTTACTTACGAAAGTAATCCCCCCCCCCCAAACAGAAGACAATATGTAAATTGGAAATTTTAAGGGATGGAGGGGGTGTTTTATTTTATGCCCTTTTTGGGTCATAATGTTTATATTTAAACGCAATAAAACGAAATGTCTCTAAATAAGTAATGCAACGTTAAAAATATGCACATGAACTGGCACACAAGAGGTGATTGCGTATTAAGAGGGGTCAGGGGGTGAGCTTCTGGCACATTCTGCCCCTGTGAGACGTGTGGCTGGCAAAGTGGGTTCTACTTTGATGGGAGGTTTGCCAAAGACCAAACAGCGTTTTGCCTAATGAGTCATATGATCCATTCCAAGCGCCGGTCACATGATCGACTGGTTTACAGCATCTGCTCTTGTAAATACGTGCGTGACACCTTTTACTGCAGCCCTATCGCGTTTCATATGATTTGTTGGGCTCCCTGGAAAATGAGTTTGTCACCTCAGTCCTCATATCAAATGTAATTAGCCTGCCGTCGTCTTCATTACTGTAAACATCTGTCAGGCCCTCTTTCATTGCTTATCTGCGTGCATCGGGCGCTGTAGCGCTAAAGGACAGGGCCTCATGGCCCAAAGTTAGCGAGTACATGTTCCAGAAGGCTCCCTGCCGAGGCACCTCTCAGCTGGGTACTTAACCTGGTCTGCTCAAGCGTAACATCCATCTGCAGAAAATCATTTAGGAATTATAAGCTACTTTGTATAAAGATGTCAGCTAATACTAATGTAATTACAGCAATAAGTGGGATCTCGCATCCTTAAAATAATAATAATGAATTCAGCAGTTAGAGAATTTTATTTGACAGAGTCCTCCTGGACGCACAGAGCATTACAGGCCTCCACGCCTGTCGTGATGCGTCAGAAGACAAGGGCACGCAGACTAAAACCCAAAAATCCAATCCATTAGGGGTGCAGCTACATAATGAAGCCTGGCTTGTAATCACTGTTGTCCACTTTTTATTGCAACGGGGCCACAAATTCATAGAAGCTGGAAAAATGGCACAAATGATAGAATGTATCAGAAGCTTAGTTGCCTTCCTGTATCGAAGGACACTGATGGTCTCAGGAAGCGTGGACAAAATTATAAATAATTTACTCTCAGGCGAGTTGGGCTTCATAATCACACACATATTATCCGTTTTTAATTTTTAAATGACGAAAAGTGGCAAGAGGTTATAATTTAGAAGCACTACTAACAAGTTGAAATAAAAATATCTTTAATTATGTTTTTAAAGTACATGAAAACTGAAATTGGATACAGGCAGTTCCCAGCTTAAGAACGTCTGACTTAGGGAAAACTCGTACTCACAAACGGACTGCCATGAAGTCTATTATATTAAAAATTTGGGTTAAATACAATAGTTTGTAATAACGAATGCACGCACTACTTTGGGACCCTCATGAAAACATTTGGGGTTTAGCCGTTTGTTGGCTCGAGGTACAGAACAGTACCATATGTTGTTACTTGTATTATTACTGTATAATTATCATTATTTTGTACTGTATTACTATTTTTCCAACTTACCGAGACTTTAGTCCTGCTTCTAGGAGCCTGATATGAACTGTCCTAGCAGTGCACTTCACACCCGTACTTAATGTTTCCCATACCCCTTTGAAGGTCACTTGATGTCATCCTTCGATTCATGAGAAACTGTCGGACAAGTTAACGGTCATCTCTGGCATTAGAAAGTCGCTTCCACCCTTTACCTGGCTGGTTTCTGGTCGTTCCCAGTGTCTCCTGCTTCACCTTATTCTTGTGTACTGTCGTCTTAGAAATTTTGAACCTGGAAGCAACCAGCTGCTCAGTGTAGCCTTCTGCCAGCAGAATCAGGATTAAACCAGGATTTAAAAATGCAGATTTGATTAAAAATATAGAGTGGGCTCAATTTTTTTTCCAGAGCTGTATATAAAAGACACAATTGAACTGAATTATGTACTAGCATTTTCTACCAAAATTTCTCTTCCAGTCGGAGTTATCATTCAGAGTTATTCCTGTCATAGAAGTGGCACATTTTGCATTTCGCCAAAAGCTGCAGCAAAACGTGAGCTCCGAGTGGCGCGACGTAATAAGATAGGGGACAGTAAAGTGCCAGGGAATCCTGCAGTGTTTAAACTTAGATTTCATGTGATACTGATGATAATTATGATTATTACAGCTGGTAGTAATCATTCATAAATGGCAGTACCAGGAGGAATGGCCAGTGTGATGATACAGAGAGCAGGAGGACTGCCTGTCAAACAAACTGAGGCAAGGGAGAGGACTGCCAAATGAAAAAGAAGGATGTGTACATGTTAAGAGTAATACATGTGAGGTATGCTGTGCACATACACCACGTCTCTCACACGCACGCACACGGCTGCTATTCTCTGCCTCCTCGAACCCGGGCGGCCACCGTCCCGGAGCTCTGTTACTCAGGAGAGAGTAGAAGGTACGGCTGGGCCTGGGGTCTCCTTCCGGCTGCCCCTCCTCCTCCTCCTCCTCCTTCCGGCTGCCCTCCCCCTCCTTCGGCTCCTCCTTCTGGCTGCCCTCCTCCTCCTTCAGCTCCTCCTCCTCCCAGCTGCCCCCCTCCTCCTTTTCCTTCGGCTCCTCCTCCTCCTTCCGGCTGCCCCTCCCCCTCCTCCTCCCGACTGCCCCTCCTCCTTCCGGCTCCAGTGCTGACCAGTCCCATGGCAGCTTGAGCTATAAAGTCAGGGGCTTTTTTTTAAGCCCTCTCTGTCACGGGGGGCTGCCCCTCCACCCCCCCCATAATACATGCGGGGTTGCTGGGGGGGCACGTCTGCTGTGTTCTCAGAAATAATTGCCTCCATAGGTTCCCATCTCCATTTCTTTTTCTTCTGTGTGGTACTAAAAAATGGACGGAGGATGGAAAGCGGATGCGGCAGAGAGCTCCTTCATGCATGAGCGAGCCCATTGGATGATTTACAGCGAAGCCGGAGGCCAGGGGGAGGCGGTGCCCACTGCACAGCGGCCCTAATGACGACTTACTGAAGAAAAGCACCCAGGCACACATGGGGGCGGGGCCAGGCTGCAGGAAGGGCCCAGTTGGGGGCGGGGCCAGGCTGGAGGCAGGGCCCAGGTGGGGGAAGGGGCCAGGCTGCAAGAGGGCCCAGTTGGGGGTGGGGCCAGGTTGCAGGCCAGGCCCAGTTGGGGGAGGAGCCAGGCTACAGGAAGGCCCCGTTGGGGGAGGGGCCAGGCTGCAGGCAGGGCCCAGTTGGAGGAGGGGTCAGGTTAGAGGCAGGGCCCAGTTGGGGGAGGGGCCAGGTTGGAGGCAGGGCCCAGGTGGCGGAGGGACCGGGTTGCAGGCAGGGCCCAGTTGGGAGTTGGCAGAGGGACCGGGTTGGAGGCAGGGCCCAGTTGGGGTGGGACCAGGTAGGAGGCAGGGCCCAGTTGGGAGGCAGGGCCCAGTTGGCAGAGGGACCAGGTTGGAGGCAGGGCCCAGTTGGGGTGGGACCAGGTAGGAGGCAGGGCCCAGGCACAGCCATCGCCTCCGTAAGAGCCGGATGAGTTGAGAAACATACCTCGCTAGACATTGGCCCTGTGCATACACACGTCTCCACACAGGACAAGAATTAACTGCCATCCTTCTGCATAGACAAACCACTTATTTCCATGAGACGGGTGGCTCTCAAAAGTCATACATCTTTGAACATTGCCCGAAAAATGCAAAACAAATGGCCTAAAAACCCCTAAATGTCAAGACATTAACTTAACATAATATGCACTGGCATTTCTCTGTAAACTCAATTTACTAAATAGTAAATTCATTTTCAGGCCACATAACTTAATGTAGAATGTAGAGACAAACATCACATTCAAATAACGTGTGGAATTTAGTTTTTCTTTTTTTTTGTTAAACACTGAAGTTCACAACTACTAAAAAAAAACAGGACATATTCATCATCAGGGGAAAAATGATTAATGAATGAAAAAGAAAGTAACCTTTAACTCTACCAGCTATGCAACCTCGTCCTCTGCTAATTCTCAGCTTTGCAAGAAAGGAAATCAGCCCAGGCTCTCACAATGTATACATACAGTATAAGCAGCAAACTGTGTTCATGTGACACTATTCAAGATTCATAATCTTACAGCTGACAAATAGATATTTTTAATTATTCTGAGGGTCTATCAAAGTGTCAAGCGCACGCTTACATTCACATATTTCAGGTAGCTAAATTTTAAAAATATGAGTTTAAGAGAATTTGACTAGTTTTTTGCCTGTATTGCTCAAGACATATGTCAACACATATAGAAGTGCAACATTAATTTATGCAGTCAGGGGCCCCACTGTGCTCCTCAGAGTGTCCTGGATATTCAAAAGCGACTTTCGCAGAGCTCATGGAAGGCAGGGTTCCACACCGGCCGCCCAAAAACCAGACAGACTGCCACTCGAGATTATCTGCACCGTGCAAGAAGTTTTTAGGTCTGTATTCCACCTGGGAAAACAGGTGAATTTCCATAATTAGGAAAAAAGTTTTTCTTCTTTTCTTTTTATTATGCTCCTTAGTCTCGAGTTATTTCATGTTGTAAACTAGGACACCTGTTGTTGTTAATTATATTATTACCATTTCCACCTCTGGCGTCACTACTAACACTGCACATATGATGAATAATAATAATAATAAGAATGATGATAAAATGATCAAATCTGGCTGCTTTAAATGACCTACTGGAGCACAACCAAAACACAGCCTGCTTCAGATCCTTTCATGGAAATACACACACACACACACACACACACACAGGTTTGTAATTATATCTTTATGGGGATTCTATTCATTTGTATGCGAAAGACTCTAATCCCAACATGACGACCTTAACCCCTACCCAGCCTTAACCTTAACCAAATAAAAGTAACCAAACCAAATACGAGAACATTTTTAGTTTTTTGATTGCATTCACATATTTTTATAAAACTGACGTTATTGTTGTGGGGACCAAAAAAATGTCCCCACAAGGTAAAAAGTTACAGGTTTTTAATGACACAAACACACACACACATACACTCACAGACACACACTCACACACGCGATTATTTTCACAAGAGGGGAGAAAGCGAAGCGCAGCAAGCCGTGCAGGAAACATAGAAACAATCCAAGGCATCAGGAATATCCTCTCAGTTTATCAACATGCCTCCATGTCCGTTTTCGATTGTGCTGCCTTCGCCCCATTAAGACCAATAAATCAGTGAGCCGAAAAAAAGTTAATCTTCGACAGGATGTATTTTAATAAGAATAAGTTTGGGAATGGAGAAAAGTCACTCAGAGCAGGATATGACGGAAATACACACCTAAAACTTCTTATGAATGGAGAAGGAAAATGTGCAGAGGCAGACATTTCAGGTCCAGAAAGTAAAAATCCAAACCAGGATTTTGTTTCAACCAACCAGCTGAATATAAAGAGTCACAGTCACAGAGAACTCAACTGGTTGGTTGAAACAAAATCCTGGTTTGGATTTTTACTTTCTGGACATGAAATTTCCGCCTCTGAAAACATGTCATTTTGAGATTTGATAAGAGAATCTTCTCAAATGTGCAGTGGTGATTCATCAACCCAGGCTTCTCTCTCAGAGTCGTTTGGATGTAAACGCAGAAGTGAGGTCGGATCGCCTGGGCGCGCAGCGTATGAGTGGCACCGAGGAGGGCAGCATGTGCTCTCAAGCTGACTGCCCTCTGCTTCTGGGATCCCCGTATAAACAGGACGCTTCGAGGGACAGGGAGGATTTCGGCGCTGGAATGTCATTCACGGCGTGATAGCGAGCCGGGTCACAAGAGGCATGCATAGGCCGTGCGCCTGCATAGGCCAGCACCGCAGACACTAGAGTGTTATACAACTGAGCCCATGTTTTACATCAAGGCCAAATCATAACTATTAATATCTTTTGTTTCTGAAAGTTATACAGACCGGTTACACATATTAGCCCCTGAGCACTGAAATGGAAGCCAAACCGGTCTGGTAAAGAAAAGCCATGTTAGGGTTCACTGGAAGGAGATGGATTTCACTGTGGGATCTTTCCAGTGCTTTCCTGCCACCTCTGGAATGATTCATAAAGAAGACCCTGCATGTATGCTGGGGAATTCAGACAACTTACTCATGTTGGGGAGATCAGGCGGCCCGCGAGGAACGAGCTGGAGAGGGTGCAGCGCGCACTCACCGGACTGGCGGGGCAGGCGGTCGCTGACGACGAAGAGCTCTGCGAGGTCGTCACTCTCTAGGCCGGCACCCCGCCTCCGCAGCCGCAGCCGCCGCAGTCCATCGGCCTGCTGGTGTCGTGGGGAGCGGAGGTGCTGCAGCAGGCCCAGCTTGGCGCGGGTGGAGAAGTCGCAGAGAGTGCAGAAGTAGGTGCAGGAGTCCGGGTCCAGGTTACTCTCCTGCTTCTGCAGGTGCTGTGGAGGAAATCAGGAAAACATACATGCCTGTCAGGTGGCAGATATAAGGGATCAGGAGGGATCAATGTGAGTGTGTGTGTGTCTGTGTGACTGTGTCTGATTGTGTGTGTGTGTGTGTGTGTGTGTGTGTGTGTGTGTGTGTGTGTGTGTGTGTGTGTCTTCATTGTGTGCCATCAACCATTAATAGACTCGGGCTCCATTAGGAGACCATTGTGACATTATCCCCAGCACTAGTAGAGGACAGTCTGTGTGCCTGTGCGCGTCTGTCTGTGTGACATTATCTGCAGCACTAGGAGAGGACAGTCTGATAAAATGGCCGCTTCTCAGGGCAGAGCTGCCGGACTGGCCAAGTGAGGATCTTCCTCATTTGGGAGGAATACAGACTACAGACAGAGCACTTTCTCTCCATGCAGACAGTAAACGTAGATGCATCTCATGCTCGCCTGAAAGAGGGCACTCCCTGGTGGGTAGCGAGGTTCCCTCAGGCCCTCCCAATAAGCCACAAAACCCAAACCGCGCCAAGGCCTCCACTGGCAAGGGCGAGGCCCACCTCCAGAAATACGCGGCACCCAAAAATGTCCCGAGGCCCCGGCGAGCCACACACAAAGACACCAGGCACGGAAAATTAAAGGCCCGCGTTCTCATGCTAATCTACCTCAATCAGCCAGGTTTGAATGCCTGGTTTTATCCGCGCTCACTGCCCCAAGTGGGTCAGCTGCTAGGAATAAGTTGCACTTAAGCTAGAGAAACACTTCCGAAGCTCGAGATGAATCAACTCAAAGGCAACATCCACAATACAGCTGGTGGGCTCTTCCAAGCCATTCATCCACCCATTAATGCTGGGCAGGGGGCAGGGGGCACATCTGGAACAGGATGCCAGCCTATCGTGGAATATACACACTGATTAGCCTGACAAGTTTCTGGAATGCAGGAAGCTTCAGTACCATTCTTAAGACAGAAAGAGGCCAGACCATGTAGGAGAAATATCTATGGAGTGCATTTCATGAAGAATTTGAGATATTTGATGTGTTATTTATTAAAACAATCTTTTATTAAATTAATTAATTATATATATATATATATATATACACACACATATACACACACACACACACACACACACACACACACACACACATACATACATACATACATACATACACATACACACACACACAAACACACATATTTAGTCCCATCCACAGGACACACTAATTTTTGTTCAGGCCCCGCCTCCTCGTGGGGTCCAGGCCCCGCCTCCTTGTGGGTCTCAGCCCGTCTAAACCACACACGCTCTCCCTCATGACCCCTCTACCAAATGTGTCGGAACAGCGGGTGTCCGCAGCCAATCGTGTGGCACAGCGGGGGCCAGCGTCCAGGCGGGGACCCTCCGCAGTGTCACTGTGACCCACCCCCCCGCCAGCCAAGCAGAACACATAGAGAGAGAGAGAGAGAGAGAGCCCCCAGTGCTGGACGGATAATGAACAATGCTGCAAAGACAAAGGCAGAAACGGTGCCCCCATTATAGGGCTTTCAACGGGTACACAATGATGCTTTCTTGGTGGGGGGGCACTGAGGGGGCGCGAGAAGGCCGGCAGGTGTGGGCCCGCTACCAGAAAAGGCCACGGCCTCTTAGTGTGTCAGGGATTAGCAGCGTCATGGCACTAGCACCCCCCCACCAACTCCCGCTCCGTTAGGGGCGTCCGGGGGCCACTGAAAGAGCCCAAGTTTTAATTAAGTCAGAGTTGTCAGTGGGAGAGGGAGGGTAGAAGTCTTCCTGGCTCTTCTCCAGGGTAATTAATTACTGCTATCTTTGTTTCTTTGCGAGGCAAAGGAAGGCTTCCGCAGACAAGCTGGGCCGGCGGGGTGGACGGGGGCTCTCTGAGGAACAGCCAGAAGTCCGGGGGGGTACGCGGGAAGGACGCTGTTTAGGGCAGACGCGCTAAGAACAGGCAACGCCGCCCGTAACTTCTGCTGTAACGACAGAGCAACTCTCACAGAAACCTCACCGCGTCCGTGAACAGCTCGGGGCTGGAACGCCCCAGAATACTCCAGGAGGGTGTCCTGAGAAACGACATCCGACCCAAGATAACACGAGAACAGCTAAAACTGACGCGAGACAACACAAGAGCAGGGAAGGATTGTGCTGAAAAAAAATCTGGCATCACAGGACACTCGCTAAATGGCAGCAGCCTCTTTTACCCGCGGAGCAGGGGTCTGTGCGAGGCTCAGAGGCACTGAGGAGGCTGAGATCACATAAAGCAGAGGTCTGTGCGAGGCTCAGAGGCACTGAGGAGGCTGAGATCACAAAGCAGAGGTCTGTGCGAGGCTCAGAGGCACTGAGGAGGCTGAGATCACATAAAGCAGAGGTCTGTGTGAGTGTCAGAGGCACTGAGGAGGCTGAGATCACATAAAGCGAAAGCAGATCTTACAGACAAAGAACACATTTCACAGGTGAAAGGCATCAACTATTATTATTATTATTATTATTATTAATAATAATAACAATAATAATATTAAGGGAAAGTTTGAGAAAATATTTCAAGCTAGCCATACACAAACTCGAATCAAACGACTTCATCTGTCTGCTCCTTTCAATCTGGCACAAAATTGAAATTCAATTTTTGGCCAAAAGTAAATTAAAACTTAAATCCTGCTTTAGCAAAGATTCTTCCAATGAACTCATTATATTAATCACCTGAACTGTACAAACGTAATACAATATAATCATATACAGATTAATTTCTCCGTACTTTGGTGATTGCCGGCTGCCGAGTTACCGTGCTACACCCATCCATCCATTTTCCAAACCGCTTATCCCACTGGCTCATCTCGGAAGCTATGGGCATGAGGCGGGGAAGAACCCAGGACGGGGGGCCAGCCCATCACAGGGCACACTCACATACCATTCACTCACACACCTATGTGCAATTTAGTAACCCCAATTAGCCTCAGCATGTGTTTGGACTGTGGGGGGAAACCAGAGTAGCCGGAGGAAACCCCACGATGACCTAAGAAGGTTCAGTGTCAGTGTGTATAACGAATGTTTATGCAGCGTAGGCTACAGTGAAGGAAAAACCCAAGCACAACTAACACAAATGATAACATAGCTGTAGCGTGTTTCTTGTTCACCTCTTCAGATATCAAGTGTCTCCCATTGTTTCCTTGAGCTCTTTACATACACTTACGCACTTTGCATCTTGCGTCAACATACCTCACCACAGTACGTAGTATCTCGGTGCACTTGCACTTAAGTGGGGTAAATGGGATGAACGCCCCCCTAAGTTTTTGAGTTTGTCCCAGCCACTGTTCTGCCCTGTATGCTGAGGACAGACCCCAAGGACACCCAGGAATGGTTAGGCAGCTGGAAGATGGGTAGGTGGGTAATATGTTAAGTGCAGGTAAGCCCAGCATTCCTCCCAGCGCCCCCCCCCCCCCCACACCCCACACACAAGAGAAGCAGCCATGCCAGAACGGATGCTCGAGGTCCAGAATCAGAACAGAAGTGTCCAGGAGGAGGTTCAGATACCGAGACAATTCCTATGCTCAGTATTAAAGCGGCACAAAGAAAATTACCCTCAATTACTGTTTGGAAGGCAGCCCCAACCAACCCCCCCGGGACCAATCATCTAATACGATGGTTTGTTCCAGGATGTCTCTCTGCATGCCAGGATACTCCCACCCCGTGACAGAGACACCCCCCTCCCCACACACACACACACACACAGTGAGTCTGTCAAGGCCATGAGGCCTCATCATCAAGCAAGGTTTCAGGGACGGCAGGGTGGAGCACAGGCAAGGGGCAGAACCATTCAGATCCTCGGGGGGGGG
>JAODKC010000123.1:149761-182677 GCA_026777985.1 Mormyrops attenuatus | reverse complement strand
GGGGGGGTTCATGCTGGATTTTTTTTCCGGGATTCTCACTGACCCCTTTGTGCCCGGAGGTGTAACAGTAGATGCAGAAGATGAAAATCTCTCTGGTGCCACAAACGAGTTTCTGGGCCCTAATTTTCTGCAGACACCATATCATTACAATTGGGTGTGGTGGCCCTATTGAAGGGGGAGGTTCATCTGGTTCAGGAATTCTGTCGTACAAATTGCCTTTTCCACAAAATGGGCTGTTTTCCTTTAACTGCTTACTAAGATTTTTTTCTTCTTTTTTTTAACGAAAAAAGAGGAACATATTGGGGAATAAACTTACGCCGGGAGCTCACGCGTTGCCCGCAAAGTATCGTACCCTTGAACCTCGCCGGAGGGCACAGCTACACGGTCATGTAAAAAGAGGCTAATTAAAGCTAGCCCCTAATTCCCCCCCCCACCCCCCAATCAGCAGCATCTGTGGCAGTAATGCCCCTCGACCAGAGTCCCCTCGTCAGGTATGTAATATTACACGCCTCTTTCAATTTAAGACCGAAACGCCAGAGTTTCTCCCTCCCTGGACAATCTGGAAACACTCTGAAGTTAATTACGCTGCGATTCAAAGGGGAGCCACACAAACAAAGGCCGTCTATGCCCAGACAATTATGCTGCATTAAGCAGCGCGGAGCTTCCTGCGGCTGAATCAGGATTCTTCTGTTACAGCTCCTCCATGGGACGGGACGGGACGGGGGGATTAAGGAGAAGCACCCCGAAAGAAGGCATGACCGGCTCTCCTGGGACCATCAGACCGGCCGTGGGGGCAGAGTGTAATTAAGTCTGAAACTGAGACCCGCCAGCAGAAAATAAAAGGTGTGTGTTTTGGGGATGACAGGAAAGGGCAACGTTATGAATGCGAGACAGGACCGTGGCCGAGGACGCAGGGGGGAGGGAAAGAAGAGAAAAAGAGACACTGACAAGATACCGAATAAGAGCCTGTTTGTTTGGCGTCAGGGGCAGAGGATTTGCTACTCCTCTCAAATCGCTCCTTCTTAAGTTCCGGCTCTGGCACCAAAGATAGCTGCAACGTTAAAGGTATAAATTAATGTGTTAATTACGGCAAGACCTGACATGAGGGGCAGGGAGCAGCATTTGGTGAAAATCGCGCCCTCGCTTTCCTGAGCCAGAGGACCTGGCAGCCGCGCCGGCTACTGTATCATACCAGCCATCACGTATGCCCACTCCACGGCGCCCACTTCCTGTCCGACTGTCCATTTCCCTAGGAACAGGGCCCTCCAATTAACAAGGCCGGAGCTGCGTCCACAGGCCTGAACCCTCCCCCCCCATCAACAGACCAATTTACAATACGATTTGAGAACTGATCGCAGATTCCATGCACGTTTCCGACAAGCGGACTGACAAACTCCGTCCCGTCTTGAGCTGCTTTAAAGACCACATTGCGCCTGCCTGCGTGAGGCCGTCTCCACTTTCCTGGCTGTGCGTCTTACATCTGCAGAAGCATGCAGCTGCCGTCTCCCAACAGCGTGTTAAAAAAAGCAGAGGTGCAAACAGCCCGTGTCTCATGTTTCCTAATCATCCTTTGTGGAGCCTTTGGAAAGTAGGATTAACGAAAATGATCACAGTCAATTCCTTTTGATTTCCCTGTACTAAATGAATCCGGAGCCTGCAGTCAGTAAGCCGTACCACCCAGATGTTTTTTAGTTATACAAAGGGATCGGTCGTATCTTTTGTGAAACAAAACTTCCATTTTGTGTGTATGTGTGCACGCGAGTTTTTCTTCCCCGCTGTCAACAAGTTTCCGGTGCCAATGTCTCCCACGCGGCGGATAACAGACGCTCCTTCCATATACCTGAAGGAGATGATTAGTGACACAAACTCGAACAAAAAGGCCAGACTTTTTAGACAGAAGTGCCACAGACACCTGCTTTCGTTTTGGGAAAAAAATGAAATGTGTTTTGAGAGCAGGCCTAGGTCATGACGTGTGTTTAACACCTACAGAAACAACAAAACACACAACCCTCCTCTACAAATGACAGCGGCGTGATAAAACTACTGCCAAAGCAGCACAACAGCATATTCATATTAATTTTTAAAATATATTAAATATAAGGCATTAACTACAAAAGGCACAATTACGTAACATACAAGCGATGCCTGTAGTGCCATTTCTGACAAACACTTTCAGCTGAGCCAGGGAGAGGTCCTCTCTCTGCATTTCGGAGACACTCCCGGCCTCAGACTGTAACTCCAGCCTTCCCCGTGTCCACATTCCAGAGCAAAACGTAACAGAAAAGAAAGAAAGAAAGAAAGAAAGAAAAATAACAGGCAAGTTTTACAGCCAGCTATCCTTCCATTATCACTATAAACATAATCACAGGACAGATACTCTCCGAGACATTCCAATAATGTTAGTAATGTTCAAACCCAAGGAGGGGGGTGCAGAGGACGATCTCCAAAGCACGTCAAACTGAATCTGAGGGAACCAGTCTGTAATAAGCCCATAAAGAAAAAAAATATATATGAATATCTCCCTGAAGTGTTGCTTCCTACCTGAATCCTTGCTAATAACCACTTACAAAGCGACTGGAATACTAATTAGCGTGAAGCGCATTCCTGAACGGAAAAGCTAATAGGAAATTCTAAAAGCAAACAGACAAAACAAATTTCCTTTCGCCTTCGCTCTCCCAGCTGTCGGAGCTTCTGGCCCCTGTAACCCTGTCATGACTTGTTTCTCCCAAGGAAAAATTAATCACGCACACACAACCAAGACAGCATGCATCATAATATCACGCTCAGCACATCTGACTTTACGGAAAACAGGGGGGTGGGTCTCATTTATCCCGTCCCGGCCACAGCTAGAAGGTATCACACGTCGGAGGTGGGGCGCCTGAACTGGCAAGATGTAAGAAAGCTGCCGTAATCTAAACACTTCTCAAGGGACTAAGCAAGAGTGCCTATGGAGCAGCCCATGGAGCAGCCCGGCCTGCTCGCCCCGCCAGCCGCCAGCCGCCGTCTCCGTCACATTAATCTCCCAGTCCCTCACGCGTGGCCCTTAATGGTGCTTCCTCATTCCAACGCACCGCACTCCCGGTTCGGCAGTTTGTTTAAGAAGCGACGGCCATGAATATTTAATCGTCTCCCTGTGTTTATGTGTCCTCGCTGCGATCCTAACTTCAAGCAGAGGGTCAGACATGTACTTACGCATGCACACCTGCAGGCTGGGTGCCGAACCATTTTGCTAGTTTCATTGACAATTTCCGGGCATGTTCACAACAGCCAATCGCACACACCAATCAAAGTCCCCCACCCAATAAAAGTGGCTTTTAATCGAGGGTCCCCTGTCGACCTTGCCGATACTGACAGCATGCACCTTGCATGGCTCCATCGCCCGCTGTGCCATCCTGCTGGCGTGGAGTGTGCCCTCTTTCTGTATCGCCATGTCAGGTGCCTGCGGCCCCTTCATTTGGTCGCTGTTACGGGGCCACAGTAACCGCGGGGTGGTATGTTTTCTGTGACATGGTCTTAACTTCAAGTGCTACTTCATCACACCCCTATTTTCAGTCGACCCTCCCCTGGCCCACAGATCCAAATCAGATGTGAAATGCCAAGGCTTCAAATCAGGGGCTCTTCAAAATAAAATTAAATATAAATAATAAACAGCACCACAAGACAGACGTTTCAAATTATATTATTATATTACTGATAAAATATGTTGTCTTTCAGTTTTCAAATCCACTCTGCGCATCTGAAGATCAAAATAAATCTATGACATGTTTTATTTGTAATGAATATTACAACAAATAAAAGGATGACATCGCCGCTATTTTAAAGATACAAAGACAATATTAACTGAAATTAAAGCTGCATCTTTTTTTAGGAGAAAGGTCAGAATCACACGCACCGTTTCTATCTCTGCCAGTGGTGACGAATCCCGCCCCCCCCGGGGATGAACTGCCCTCTGAGGTTCGGGCTGGGTCTCCCTGAGCTTCCCACGGGCCAAAGCGGGGCCAGCCGCTGCTGCAGGAGACCCCGGAGCGACCCTCCGCCACCCCCCCACCCCCGGCGTAAGAGCGAGGGGACGAGGCCACAAAGCCAGATTAATCGGGCAGACTCACACAGAGAGACTCTAAGGGCCTGGCTGTTTTCAGAAAGCACTACAGAGGTCTGAAGCTCTCCATCGGCCATGACATGAACCAACATTCCTGCACAGTATATTACCACCAACACACTCAGGTTTTTGCAAATATTCCAAATGTCCCCCATTTAAAACAGTAAACTACAGGGCAGTAGAATAATACAGAATTTGAAGGTAAAAACAGAATGACCTGGGGACCGGCTCCAGCCAGTCCAAAGATGGATGGATGAATGGATAGATGGATGGATGGAACTGAATTTCTCAGAATTCACATGAAAATAGGATACTTCATTTTAAACTGAATTTGAGAAAACACTTCTTTACACAGCGTGTAGTTAGAGTATGGATTAGTCTTTCTGTTCAAGTAGTGCAGGCTAAAACCCTGGGTTCCTTTAAATCAGAGCTAGATAAGATTTTATCAACTCTGAGCTATTAGTTAAGTTCCCCCCAAACGAGCTTGATGGGCCGAATGGCCTCCTCTCATTTGTAAAATTCTTATGTTCTTATGTTCTTTACACTAACATTCCACGGGCAGCAAGCTTGAGCTTCGGGAGCTTGTGAGTTGAGGGCAGAGGCTGGAGGCAGCGAGGTGAGGCAGAAGCTGCCAACACTAGCGCGGACGTTAGCAGAGGCTGGAGTGGTGAGGCAGAAGCTGCCAACAGACACTCGCTCTGGACCGTCGCTACAACCTCACCCTCACTTCCAGTCCCGCGCTGACAGCGGCCCAGACGGGTGCAAGATTAAAACAAAAGGCACCGTCACTCTCCTGAAACGGTGCCTCCTGGGATGAGAAGCTGGACTCCGGCCCGCAGAAGGCCGGCGACATGATACCCCATCTAATGAAAACACTCTGTGGACATTGGTCAGCCTACCATACGACCGGCCAGTGACATCTCTCCCCTTGGCCGCTCCTGCATTTCTGCTAAGGCTCCCCGGAGTGATAGCTTCAAGTCTCACCCCAATACACTGCAAAGTTTTAAATAAAAAAACAATGTTTTCAATTCTCAATGTTTATATCTGTCAATTTCACGATTTGCTCTGAAGATGAAAACATTCCCAGTTGGCTTGATATTATCACAGAACCCATCTGACCCTGCTTTAATCTGGTCTCATGCACCGACAATTTAATACACGTTCCCTCACGCGACACTGAAATGCTGGGTCACAACGGACAGCGAGGTTATGGGGAAATGTTAGTTCCCTAAAGTTCGACACATATGGGAAAGGCATCGCATAAAATAAAGGGAAAGGCAGCATGCCGCTCTGCTCTTTAATCTCGCCCATTCAGCAGGCCGCGGCCATCTCCATTCAGCGCCGTTTGATTATGCAAAAAAATGCTAATCCGTTTCTGACGCTTTCACACTCGCATAAACTGCCGTTCCCGCCGATGAAAGGCAGCGGTATCAGTTGACGTTTTGTCAAAAAAATAAAAAATAAAATAAAAAACACGGCTGTCACAGAAATATTAGCATTTCTTTGGGGTTCACCGATTCTGCCCGAAGGAAACCAGAGATTATCGGAAGGAGTATGTCGCCAAGGCATGTCAGGTCTGCTTAGGCCGAGACTTAATAGGCCAACAGGCGGAGGAGAAAAAAAATGCGAGTTGCTGTGGAAACACTTTTTTTTTTTTTTTTTTTTTTAGACAACAGAGCTGACCTTCCCTTTACAAGAGGCTGAACAGAATGGGGCCAATCGGGCCTATTAATCAGAAACAAACGATAAAAGAATTCCTTTGAAGGAGATGATACCACAGAGCCTCAGAGGGAGACGGGATTGGCCGGGAGCGTAACGAGGAGTCACGGCAAACGAGACAGCGACACAATGGGAGATATGTACAAGCATGTGTCACCGCGAGGGGGATTAGCCGCGCCACGCTAGCATTTTTCGGGCCGCGCGACGGCCGGGGGACATTAGTCAGCACAATTAAAAGGAGTCGCCATGGAAACTAATGAAATGTTGCTATGGTGTGGATAGCTAAATGAGATGTCTTGTTATGAGTTTTCCACAGTCCGACTCGAGACCGTTGTTTCTGCACGGAAACAATGTGCTTCCCGCGGTCCAGCTGATCCCACCCAACCGAAAAGGTCCCGCAGGCGGCCCATTTGCATATGTTAATATAATTAAGTACTAATTGTGTGAAGCTCGTGCATGTTCGAATGCAGTCTGTCTGGGCGCTTTGAGCCCCGTCCAAATCTTTAACCCTTGCCACGCCACCAAAAGAAGGAACCAACCGCGCACTGAAGTGACATCCCACCCCCCCTCCCCAGCCATCCCGAAGCGAGGCATTAAGCCCCCGCTCGACTCCTCATCTTTCAGCCACTAGTCCGCAGCTCACGGACACGCTCTGGAACCTCCGGCACGGTCAAGTTTAATTTACAGGGGATCAAATGCTCCTGGCTCCGAGCACACCGAGCCGTAAATGATAATCAATCCTCAAACCCCGTTTCGGTTCAATACTTTGATTGCCGGACGGGTTCAAGTCCTAGCAGCTGGCGGGCTGTTTAAGGCCTGACACCATTTGTAAGGGCCTGTGTATAAAACCTTCGTTTAAAGAAGTGACTTTCTTCATCAAACCCTGAGCCCTAATCCTGTGGCTCAAGTAGGTCTGATTGACACCTTACACTGATGCAAACTCACTCTTGGCATGTCCAGCTGAGTTTATAAAGACAAGAAGGAAAAAAAAAATCCTGTCCGCAATTTGTTTTTTAACAAAATAAAAAAATAAATAATACACACACAATCAAACAGAACCCTTAAAAATACGAAATATATTGTTCTACTTATTACTACTAAGAATGCCATGGCTTATAGGCCAAAAACACTGAACTATAAACAGTAACGATACCAAAAATATCAACGCGAGTTCATAACAAAGAGTACAGAGGCTAAACTCAGCAGCCAGTTGGAATTGTTCAGTATTAATACACCGCGCTGGAGCAGAATCTTTAAGCAGAGAACTCGCATTTTGTGTAAGGCTGCCTCCGTAAGGGCATTCTGACAATACCAGGTTACAGCAGATAGCCGGCCTAATTTACACTCTCAATACAATGTCTACATGTCTACACAGGAGAATGTTGTTAATGATTAATACTGTGTAAAGCTGGCTCACGCTACAATATCCTGGTTCCCTAAAAACAGATCTGTATTTATCACTGTTACTCTGCTACAGTTTTTGTGACTTACACTTGATTCATATCTNNNATAAATATAAAAGGGAGAATGGGCAGCATGAGTAGTACATTTTTCATTAATAATTTGTAGTAAGGGTAGATGTTTTTGAAATGTTCACAGGATACTCCTAATATACACAGGATACAGGTACACTGTCCCCTTGCATTTGCACAAAGACACTTCCTTAACATTCAAACATAGCAGCCTGACTGGGTCCCCTTAGGAATTAACACTGGAGGAAAAAACACACAAATCCCACTGCAGAGTAACGGCTTCTCTCTATCCGATTTGAGACCTGAGGTATAAACCATAAGAAAATTAAGGAGGGGAATTTAAGCCCTGAAATATTGATTTCCACATTAATATCATACTGGCAGAGAGCAATTTAGCTTCATGGAAATGACATACGGTGGACCTCTGGAGATGCCTCGGCCAGCGGAGTAGAGTACGTCTGAATCTCTGGAGTTATTAAGGGTTTTCCTCCTTATATTTATGAGATACATTATTCTCCACTGCTTGTCTTTGCAGTTAAATATATTGCCGCAAAACAGGAAAATAGAGCTAACCGCATTTGAATAATTTAATAGGCCTAACTGAATTAACCGAATTATCTGGTTAACTGTGAACACAGACCATCCAAAACCGTATTAATACATATTCATAAATACAACGTGAATTACCATGAAAATGGCCGGTAACACAGCTTAAACAACGCAGTGCCACAGAACTAATCATTTTATTCCACAAAAAAGTTAATGTTTCTTCGCCTTCACTCGCAAATGTAGAAATCAATCCGAATTAATTTTTGCTCAAAATAATAACTTTAAAGTACAATAAAAGCGATGACATAAAATACTACGAAATATAATGGTAAAAAATATTCATTGTTGTAGGCCTAACAAGAAAATGAACATTTTCTTCAAACGTGTGCGTATAAAACGAGAAAAACGTACACTAAATTGTTCTTTAAAAACTGATTTTGTACTGTACAACTAAAAATCACTCTAAGGACTATAAATTAGAGAAACAAATGTATATATACTGTATTATTATTGTACAATGCAAAATTACTTGAAAGGGGCGCGAGGAAACAGTGAGACCCGGACCACTGGACACCCCACTATACTCCCGGCTACACACCGCTATACTCCCGTCCACACACCCCACTACACTCCGCTATACTCCCGGCTACACACCCCACTACACTCCGCTATACTCCCGGCTACACACCCCACTACACTCCGCTATACTCCCGACTACACACCCCACTACACTCCGCTATACTCCCGGCTACACAGCACGTTACACACCCCGAGCGCGGCTACGCTCCGCTACTGGCTCCTAATGCGGGCGATCGATGGCGCTGTCACTGCGGCTTTCACGCCGGAGCCCGGCTTCATACAAACAGCCAGCCGCCTAAAAGGCAGCAGAGCCGCCGCAATTTCCAGGCTCTCTTTCCATCAAGTGAGTCAAGACGAAAAAAGAAAAAGAAATGATAATGGCATCGCACCGTTGGGAGATGGATGTCGGGCTGGGTTTCAGCAACTAAAGCCAAGAAAGAAGCGTTTGGAAAATGGAGATTACAGCAGAGAGAGCCGGTCGAAAACCGGAGGATTTCCAGCGTAAAGTTTCGCACTGCCATGCCTACAAAAACATCCATTTAGCCTCGTCGTAATCCTCCCGGAGCTGGTCTCTAACCCAGCGACCAGACACTATTGTCGGATATACGGTCACCCAAAGACCCGTAAAGACGACCAGGTAACAACCGACCCTCGACACCCAGTATCACGAGATTACCATTTCAACACAGTATCTAATATTTATTTTCTGTGGATTTTCTCACAGGATGCCCTAATTATTATTATTATTATTATTATTATTATTATTATTATTATTATCCTTCTTGATGCTGGCGCTCATTTAAAGATTAAGCACAATAGCGTTAGACGTTAATTTTAAAGTACAGTATAGCGCTTAATAAACGGGGGCAGACAGGCTGTCATCCTAAGCTCCCATGAATTCACCCTGTTAGCTTTACTGCGTGCCAGTTGATGTTTATGACTCTGCATCGGGTCAAGTCAAGTGTCCAACGCTGCCTTACTAATTTCGTTTCATTTCATATATAATCGGTCTTTATTATTCCACTATAATAGTAATTAAAATACTAACACAACGCTTCTTTTGAGATAATGAAATTCTTTCCTGGGTATAATATACAAACAGACCCCTGAAACTCGAATAAACTTCAATAATCCGCTTACTTAGACTATCTAAAGTATCTTTGCCAATGATCCCTTATTCCTTTAGAATAAGTAAAACTCGTATTTAATAGTTCAAAGACCTTAAACCGATAGAATGTTATCGGCAGTATAAATGACACTCAACAGCTGTGATCTAGAGAGCGGAATATCAAGGGTTGAACTGGATCAACGCAGAAAGATGATCGATACCGACCTATCTTTAACGAGAAGTACTCAATAAAGTTAAGAGAAAAAAAAAACTTACTTTCTCTCCCCTCGATGTCTCCTCGCTGGCGTGTTCTGCTTTTTTTCTGTAGTTATAGTAAGTCAAATCCAGTGACCGCGAAAGTTAACAAAAACAGGGGGGAAAATGGCAAAAAAATAATAATCCTTGAACTTTATAGGGAAAAAAATTAAACAGAAACGATGAGAATATGAAGCGATCCTTTGGGTCCAGCTATTAAAGCATGTGTCGACCGCCGCCTCGCAGTTTAGGTTGTGCGAGGTTGGGAAAAGGGAGGAAAGGAAATGAAAATCCGATATGTCTTTATTCTGCTAATTATTATCGTTTTAGCCCTGTTTAAAAAAATGGCTGATTAAGTTGAGTGCGCATGTCTTTGTGTGTCTATTCCCGATATGCACTCTGGGAATGAGAGAGAGAGAGAGAGGGAGAGAGAGAGAGAGGGGGGTGGGAGAGAGAGAGAGCGAGGGAGAGCAGGAGTTGTAATTAGCGAGATGATCAACAGCATCTCATTACATATTATGGTCTTTTTAAATAGCAGTAGTAAGCGAGGCCGGGAAATGTTTATAAATATATAAAAATATTAAGAAAAGTAAAGGAAAAATGCTCACTTGACAATCCTGCCTCTATAAACACGAATGCGTATAGTGCACAACACAAGGGATCGACAGCAGCAGCATCGGGGACCTAAAATAAAAGTAACCGGAAAATGACTGACCCTGTCCGTGTCATAGAGGAGGATGTGAGGTTCACCAAACGGCTGCATTTAATACAATGCGACTAAACGTAAAGGGCTATCACCTCCGACCTGTCCAGTCCGAGGCTTTAACAATAAATCTCGTTGTCGGGCTGACTTTATTTTAAAACGTTTACGTCAATGCACCAGAGATATTAGCAATGATGGGATTCCCATTAACGTGTTACACATTTCACTGTTGGCTAGAGTAAAACCTGCAGGCAGTTCATGCAGTAGTCTGAACTGTAAAGTGTAGGCTACTATTAAACCCAGAGGATGATTTAAGTGACACTGTGTAACATGTTCATTTTTTTAAAACTGAAATATGAAATGTCGTATATACGCGACTTTTCCATTCCACATTAATCTATAGGGCCTAACATTTTCAGTATCAGGTACCTATAAAATCTGTTGTTCTTGTTTTTAATACGGCCCCGATGCCTTTTCAGATAAATGTTTATAAATGAACTGCAGGTATACCGTATGAAAACCGCAGCTAAGATGTAAATCACTTACGTCGTATGAAATATTCATATGAGAGTCTTTAAAATTTTCGAAGACTTGTCTGGTCCGAGGTAAAACAACAGAGAATCATTGGTGTCTCGGGTATGGGAACCCGCAAACTTTTTAAGTTAACAAAAACCCCTGCAAATCTCAATTGAGGATGCGATTATCAGTGAGAGTGAGTGAGAGTTTTTTTTCATGAATGGGGGGGGGGGGGGGGTTCGTATCCATTGCGAAAAAAGGTGAGTTGAGTGAGCTGTTCTTTCGGGGACCTTATGATAAGGCACAGAGAAGCGACCATGGACCCGCCCTTAGCCTTTCTCTGGACTGTAAATGCAGTCGATCATTTCAGGCTCTGCTGAAAACGGTCAGCGGTCCATACAGTTTTACTCTCGATATTGTCGCCGCTCCGGTGGAAACAGCTATGCGACGGCGCGAAAGCTCCGAAGACAGATAAGAAACTATTTTTTATTGTGATGGAATAAGATCATCAGAGAGGCGACTCACTTCGGATGTTGCATGAAAATATTGGATCATAAAGTAGGCTTTGGACAGTGCGAACGATGTGTCTGAATAAAATTATTACATTTAGATATTTGTTAAAAATACATATCGATATTTTGCGCTTGATGTAATCCGTCTGTTTCTGTTACAGTTAGATGCTCTTCTAAGCGTGTTTTCACGGTGAAAATCAAGTGATAAAAATATCTCTCCGAGCGTGAAATTTGAACTGTTTATATTTAATTGTAACCCCAAGTCACAGGATATCAGTAAGACATATCCACCTTACTGTTGTTGTTTTGTACCCGATGAAATAAAACGCTTTGCATATCTCCCCCAGCCTATTTCAAGTGCATGTGGTCTTTCGAAGGCATTTAAAATATACTTAAAATTTTAAATCGTGTTTAAATGATAACGAAAAATGTAATATAGATGTGTGTTACCTTTTGCGTAGTCTACTATATAAACTGCATAGTTTAGAGCTATATATATATATATATATATATATATATTTTATTTTTTTTTTTTACTGAAAAACACATTATATGCATGTAAGTGCACAAGTTATTTGTTGTAGAAATTTGCAGCAAAGTAAAACGATTATTAAAACTATGTGCCTGATAAACAAATGCTATTTAACAGAATTAGAAGGCCGTCTAAAAATTAACCACTAAACAATAAACACGATAGGTTTTTTTTTTTTTGTTCGAATCCAGCCGACGCTCAGTGCAACGGCCTAGCGCCCCCTGGGGCGGAGCAGGTCAGTATTATAGGCATGGCGCCTCGCCGAGGTAAACAGTGAGCGTAAAATCGCATTTATAAAGAATGGCAAACGAATAATGATGACGACGACATCGACAAACGCGGTATAGACATATACCTCGGGACAAGAAGCAAAACACCCGAATGAAACAAATTTTCCTAACATACAGTTATATTTGCAGAATAAAACGATTATAATTACAGCACCAAAATTACGTTGTAAAAGGCAACCCACTAATTTGTGAAGTTTACCTTTGGTGTAAGAAACCTAGAGTTTATGACTGTTGTTGTCATAAAAACCCAAAGCTTTGAAAATAGGTTAATAGAGGGCAGCTTACACAAATTGCGAATTCTCCTTTTTCGTTTCTGATCCCGTCTGTAGAGGACTTCCTTCTTTTACAACAACGTTTTTAAAAACAGTAATACAAGAAATTCTAATCCTGGCATCTCGTAATAATAACTGCTCTTAAAACTGGAAATATTAATTAAAAACTCATTTCAATATAACAGTTGGAATATCCATTCCGCACTATCTTCCATAAGTCAACAATATATTCTAAAGCGATCATCCGTACTATATCCATTTAGTGACAATGACAAATATTCTTTTTAGTTTCCTTTTACTTTATATAAAACATCGCCAACGAAAAAAATGAAAATGTACCTTTTATATGTAAGAGAACTGCTCTCTTCTTCTGCCTTCCTAAAGCACGTGAGGAAGGTTTTCAAAATGCCTTGATTTGTCACATTGTCATTGAGAACAGCGCAGTGATGCGGTCATAGAAAACAGCAAATAAGTTTGAGTCTAGGTCCTGTCTCTCTTAAAGAGGATCTCACCAACTCAAATCTAACATTCCAAAATCACTTGTATTCAGCATCATTCTGGGAGACCTGTGTATCGGGAAAACTCTTCGTATTTCTAACGTACCAAAACACAGACAATCGTATTTTTTCGGATCTCTATATTTTTATTTTAACCCGGCGATTGAACACAATTTTGAATATGCATCAGCGGCGGTGCTGTTCGCTTTAATGCTGAAATATCCGTTTTGAAATCCAATATGAGAGTAAGTGGGGACTTGTAAAACACTAAACATTAATCGATGTATTGGATCCCACCAATCGATTAGAAAAACGAAAATCTATATCAAACTTATTCAGATGGGTAAACTCGGTTACCGGTCAAATTGTAGAACAGTTCACACGTGCCAAACCTGCTTTAAAACGTTATCGGCGCTTTTGTAATACAGTGAGTTAGTATTCCGACCATAACAGATCCAACATGACAATAATGCAGCTCGGTCATTCCATGTAAGATTTTTAAACAAAAGTTTTGTTTTTAATACGGCTTGGGTTGCATTGTCAAGTTTTCAGAAGAGCCACAGAAAGGGATCGGTGATAAGCGGAGACATGCCGAAGTGGGCGTTGTACAAATTTACATGAAATCAAAGAGGCCTCGGCTCCCCCAGGGCGAGTAAGCTGGGCGCGTTTGCTGCCCGGGGGGCATTTGTTTGTTTGATAAAGAAACCAAATGAAAGTGAGACCTCTGGTCTGTTTCGGAGCTGGTTTTATGGGAAAGGGCCTCAATCACGCCAGGTAGCACACACTTAAACACCTGACACCTGTCTTTTCAGTCCTTTCCTATAGTTTTCTCTATACCTCCCTTTGGCCTCTATGGTTTACTGTGAAGTTGGGCTCTTTAATTAATCCACGATGCCTTTTCGGTCAGTCTGTGTTTTGCAGTTTTTTCCCCGGCAAATTTTGTAGGCTATAATTAATTGTGAGTTAAGCGCTTTAAAATGTCCGTGCATATAAAACTACTCGTTAAGCAATTTGGTAAATTATACTTCATATCATACAGGCAGTTCAGCTGGTTTGCGCCATTATTTCACGGCAATATTTTTGTAAGAAATATTTTGTTTTTTCTTTTTATGTGATTTCTTCGTGGATATCCAAAATTTAATTTTTAGCGTCGAAGGGGGTAATTCGTTTCCAGGAAGTTTTAAATAATAATATTCACAATAATAATTTTGGTTGATTAGTATATGGACCCAGAAGGAAATAAAGTGCCGAGTAGTTCCCACTTATTAAGTATGTATTTTCCCCAGGGTTTTCTGTACGCCGTCTATCTGGCGACTTACACATGGCAATGGAGACTCGCCGTTATATAGTACATTAATTTTCCGCTGCTTGGCAGCGCTGTAAAGGCAGGACGTGAACTCCAAGGACACACGTTCACACCGAGGCCAGTATTCAGGACAAGATTATGGGAAAATCATTTTGGTAATGGAAAACATACATTTAAGAATGTCAAGAGTTTACAACTGACGCGCAGTGTACTAATGTTTAGCTGTTAATATAATTGTGATTTAGCAGTGAAAATATATACGGTTATGAAACATTATATAATCCTTTTGGCGAAAAAAAATAGATGTGAAAAAATACGTTAGCATTATACTAATTTAGCTTCATTACTGATTTATGAAAAATATCCATTTTTACGTTTTTGAAGGTATTGCTCTAACACATGTAAATTCACACATCCTGCATGAGAATATTCGTCTGGTTTCATACTGATCTAATGATACAGGCCTGCTCTTAGGATAAAATGAAAAACAGAAAAGCGCCGTCAGTTTGGTCCGTGCGCCTGATAATACTGCCGTCGTAATATGGGGTTTAATGTAATGTAATGTATGTCTGTACTGACGGCTCACACTGCAGCGCCCGGTTTGTCACTTGGCACATTCGGTAGGCCGGACGTATTTCACACCGGCTGTGTGTCTTGTTTTCTGAGAGTCAGTAGGACTTATTCAGAGGGGGGGAAACGGAAACGTGCTTGGCGGCGATTAAAATGCGTATCTCTCCTTTGAATGAAATTTTACATGCTCTGATTTCTGACGCAGGTCCTGAATGGGTTAATCCCTTTTTCAAGACTTTCTGTTTCATTTCGTTATGGAGATGTGCACGGACTCCGGAGTGACCAAATTCACGTTCATTATCATATCAGAAAAAAATAGATTAAAACAGACTCCATTACTGGTGCAAAATATCAGATAAATCTTATGGGTCTCCTTTTGTTTCTTTTAATACTGGGAATACTGTAACTGAGAACATACCTTCAGCGCTTCAGGAAGGGCTCTGAACACCTTCAGGTTGTTCGATTCTGGCAGGGCTGGTTGTGTTGTCAATACAAGTTATCTTTGAAAATTCCCTGAGCTGTATAGTGTTCTGTTAAACGCATATTTAAAATATCAGTTTCTATAATGTTAATGTTTTGGTAAAAATGATCATGTTACATGTATGATTTTTAATCAGTTTGTTCCAATGAAAGGTAGAATGGATTCAAAGCTTGCATTCAGTTCTTATACTGTCCAGTAATATTTCTTCTATAGGCCTTAGTTGAAATACATTCCTAAAGTTAATAAGCAATGCGTACATTTCTGTGAGTCCATCCATCTTACGTATACTGAGGAGTCATTAAATATATGCTTTATGAGTGTGTGCTTCATTAATGTGTATATGCGATTAACACCAAGAAACACAGAAAAAAAGAGGCAACTAAAAACAGCAGATATCAGTATTAATACCGGAATTCATTTCGACATCAGTGGATGCACATCTGAGCAGCTGTATGAGGAAGGCTGCAGATAAGCGGCCTCATCTCCACACGGAGGTCAGTCCAAAGTGCCGCAGTTCGGGCAGATCGGGGCGGACGCCTTCCTCACACATGGCCACACGGAACCGCAGGGCTGTGAGATCCCGCTTCACAGCCGCCGCCTGAGGCCTCTTCAGATACGCGGCTACCTGCCTGCTCCCCACACAAACCGCCATTCTCCGCGGTGGCCCGATACGGCGAGACGAATGACAGACAGGCAAATAACGGCACGTTTCCAAGGCAGAGGCCTGCGTCCTGCACAGCTCAAAGATGCAAAAATAATCCATAGATATAAAATAAACTAGGCCCAGTTTTAGACAAATTTTGATTACAGCTTCTCCATTTTCATTCAGTATTAAGTATAATGCCAAGGACCTACAGTGAGTCTCAAATGAAGTCCTGAAAACAACCATATGATCCATCGGATGACAGCTCTTCCACACAGAATACAGTATCTGTATAGCTTCCAACAAGATAGCTTCCAACATGATAAAATTTAGATGAATCAAAAAAAAAAAAAAGATACCAAGTCGTATTTGCTTTTCTCATACAAAATGTGTTTTCACATGCATCAAGGAAATATTGTTCTGTACAATGGCCTGGAGAACATCTTTCACGACATATTAAGGGGCCACCTGCAGAAATACTAATACTCGGATTGAAAAGTTAACGTTATTGCACAGAGACTTATGGATCATCTGCTGGACAGCTTGACCCAGTGGGCGTTTCCTGATCCCTGTCAAAGGCAGATGATGATGTCGCTGTCTTTGGGAGCCACACCCAGCCCCATCTGCGTTAAAGCCAAGCTGCACACTGTCAAATATAAGATCTGACATGAGCAATATAGCATATTACTTTACCGACAATGCTTAGATGTATTAATTGAAAACAATGTATTTAATTGTTCATTTTCGGTGGATGGATATTTTAAGGAAAAAGGAATGGGAATTCCGAAATGCAATTTGTGCAATAGATCAAATATTTGCGGTTTAAAATGTATATAAAACACTTGTGTGTTTATGACGCGAGTGCATTATTGACAGCTTAAAAATGTTAAGTATCTTCTGCTGAGAGGATAATTTTAATGGACAAAACATTTGCATGGTTCATATGTGAATGGAAGCTAGATTATGGCGTCTGATGAGCTGATTCACTGAAAAGGTCAAGCCTTTTTCGGGGGTTCAGCCTGTTTATATTTTAAATAAAATATAATGTCTGAGACTGATTGCATGTCATTGCATTTGATGGTTAGGAGATACTGTGATAGGAAGGAGGCAGAAAATGTAAAAGGGAAGTGAAAAGCGAGGGCTGTGTTTACGGGCTCATCTCGGTAAGTCAGCCGCGCTGCGACGGCAAACTACGTGAAATAATGTAGAGACCGCATTTCCTAAGATGACTGCTTTGTCTCCACATATACAGGAGAAAAACGTCGGAGGAAAGGCAGACTCTACCGGCCAGAGATTACAGTCTCGGAAATAAGGGAAGGAAGGAACAGACGGCTCGGCCCTGGTTCGCTTCCACGGACACCAAACTTGTGGAGTACGGGGGCACGGTGCCCCCTCAGCTCTGCGGCCCCCATGCCGTCTCCCTGAATCGCTATTCCTGTCATTCCTGCTTCCAGTAGCAGCTTCTCGCTGGGTTTCTTTCCTATAAAAATCACTGACGGCAGCATTCGGTGGCCCTCAGATTGGCAGTAGTGTGGCAGCGCGAAGCCGGCCAGATGCTCTGGCTTTGGGTGGGTGTCCGCGGTCTCTGCGCCCGCCGAAGAGCCATGGGGGAGTCGGAAAAACACTTCATGCAAAATGCATAAGGTCTGTTTTGAAATGGTTTAATTCTTGAACCCCATCTCGTCACACAAAGAGGTCCTGACACATCCTGTCAGTGCTCCCTTCTCACAAAAGAAGTTTCTATTCCCTCCAAAAAAGAGAAAACCGCGCATACACACGCACACACATACACAAGCACGCACACAAATACATACACATGCACACACATACGCACAAATATACTTTTACGTTTCCTATAACAGGAAATTCAAAACCCAAAAATATGTTTTTTTGTGTAATATTATTTATGTATTTATTTAGAAAATTATTCTGTATTAAAATCCTGAAATGTAAGAAAATTGTAAAAATATGTTCCCAGACATACATGTAAATGTGTAATTACAGATAATTATATAAACTGTGTCCCTGTGAACCTGATCTGAATAAGCAGATGAATGGATAGAAAGTCTGTTTGATTTTAAGCTGCCTTCTGTTCTGTTCATGTCACTATTATTTAAGAACATTTGTATCTGTCACCCTGAGAACTGACAGTAAATATGTGCATGTCTGCAGATCAGTTTAATATGTGTGTTATGACAGAGTGACGTTGCTGTACGGCGCCTGTGTGAACTTCGACCTTCTCCTGGCTGGATGGGTATCAATGTACGCGGGACCTATTGTAGAAGCCCAATACCTAGGAGTATCACAGGGGCACCCGGACAGGAAGGCGTGGAATGCGCGTCGCGTGCGCGTGAACTCCAAACCAAGGCAGCTCTGGTGCACAACCATCAAACCCCCCACCAGTTAAAAGCACATTCACATCACCTTATGTCCCCCTACACCCCAATTAACATCGTCGTCCCCTCCACACAGTAGCACAATAGCGGCAGCACTTTCAGTCGACGGTTTCTTACAATTTGCATCCGTGTGCTAGCAATCTGTGGTTTATCAGACATGAAAAAAGACCTGCGGTAAGTTGATAATAAAAGCGTTTTCTTTATTTGGCGTATTAATGGCGTCACCCGCATGCACTTACGACCGTAATGCGTATGATCCATCAGACTCGCGTGAAAGAAGCTGGGAAAGAGTGACTGCTAGGAGCCATCCCAGTGTAAGTGGCCAGTTACGGCCCCAGAAGCACGCCCTTCACTGCGATCTTTACAGGCAGCCCGTGCCTCAAGCCTTTGCAGGCTCCACTGGGAGAACAAATAAGATTGATTAGAGGGTTAATTAGCGCAAGACAACCTAATTGATCCCAGCTCACAATAAGGAACAAGCTGATGTTTGTTGATGTCCTCAGGAGGGCACAATAGCGAGCCGCGCTTGCCAAGTGAGGCGGAACAACATACGGGGGAACGTGCGGCCTGTTCATTTACACACACGGAGGGCCTGACCTTCACCACTGCAGCAAAATGCTTGACACACACCAGAAGGGAGTTTTTACCCCCTTACTAGAGAACATTCTAGAAGGCCCTTCGGTGCGAGATACTGCGAAGCATTCATCTGTGGAGGAAAAAAAAAAAAAAAAAAACGGTGCCTGTAGGTACCTGAGGGAGCACAGTGAGGAGGACAGCGAAGGGTCCTAGAGCACGCCGGCCGGATGAGACAGCATAGCGACCGCGGGCTCTGGAAACCCGGAAGTGCACGCCACGGCTCAAAACGGACGTCTTTCCCTGCTGCTAGAATTACACCGAGAATCAGAATTACTGGCCAGGTCTGTTCAGTCACAAGGAATTTGGCTGCGGCCGACGGTGTCTGTCAAGTGAGACAGACAAAACGCAGACAAAGAACATTTACATTTACCTTCGCCTCCAGTGCAGACGTGAGCGGCAGCCTTTTCAGTAGCTCTGTCCTGAATTTCCTTCAGGATCAGTAAAGGATGCATGTACATATGTCTATGTATAATTTATAGACGATACACAACATACAAGCCATATACAGATAAATACAAGACATATGATATACATTAAGTGCCAACAGCAGTAATGATCATTATGTATGGGAATGAGATTGTACAATACAGTTTTTGTAGATGCAAGGCAGGGTGTGCAGCCTAGAACATTCTTACAGCATATACCTACCTTTTAGCAAGCATGTCGAGTCTTTTCTGTTTTCAGTAGTTATCATGCCCAGGGGGGGGTTGGGCGGCCAGTTGACCTTGGACCCCCAGAGGTTTTTTTTCTCCCTCCTTGGGAGTTCTTCGTTCCTCTCCTCCGTTTGTCTTCTGGCTTTCTTCCTTCAGTTTCTTATGTTGTATGTATCACAACACAACCCTGTAAAGTGCTTTGGGACAACTTTTTTGTGAAAGGCGCTATATACAAATAAATTGAATTGAATAGCTAGCAGATGTTACTAGTCACCTATTTATCAGGGTGATGGCATGAGGACAGGAACTGCTCCTTTGTTGAGTACTTTTGGTATACATGCAGGGTTCTGGAACTTCTAGATTCTAGATCACCGGGATGGAAAAATGTTGATGCACTTAAACAAATGACACAGAGAAAAAGGCAGTGGAATATCTGAAAGGAAATAAGCGCCCGTGGTTTTGTTTTTAACAGTAAACTTTATGACTGTGAATGTCAAAGCTGTGATCAGTTACCCTGAAAGTGCACACGGGATCATTTGGAACTAGCATAATGACAGAAGGGAAATAAGGATGTAGAGGGTGAGCACTATCCTCTCATGCGTCATTACCATACAGCCCCTGTCCCCAGAGCTTTGCACGCTCTCCTGCAATCCGCAGCTCTCCCTTTCAAGCTGACGGGCATGCGTCTAGCGGGGCGCACGCAACTTCACGCGCCGCCGTCGTCTGGCCATGACACGTCGCGGCGCTCGGGCTTGTGAACCGCCGGCAGTATTTCCGTTTGTTTTGAACCGTCGTTGCCGAATTTTGGGAAAACAGGAAAAAAAAGCCTCACTATCTGTTGCAACATCGCGTACAATGTGCCTTTATGTCGTGTGTATATCCACCATCTGAAAGGTCTACCTCAAATGTTAGCCTAGGCTAATGTCTAGGCTTTAAATAATTCAACAAAAACACAGACTGGCGTGTAACTCATGATATATGATGGCATGACAGAACATATGGGAAGCATCTCTGAATTACTGGCACTGAGCTTAGATTTATGGAAGGGGCTGACTTACAATAACGTGGCATCTACACTATGACGTGTAGGTTACCACAATAAGCATAGGCCCTTTGTCTGAACAAGCACCTGTGATTTGCATCAGCTTGAGGCACAATAAAAGATTAGCAAATGTAAAATATAATTTTCTCAATATGGTTTTCATTTTTTCCCTGGAGGCGTAATAAAGTATTACATGAAAACGGAGCCACTTTAAATTCAGGCTCCTTCGCTTGCTTTACAATGTAAAACTCACCTTGCAAAATCTCAGGTTATACTTTGAAATTAGCCAGAGGGCATGTAGGATCCTTCTGCCAGATATTTATTCTGCTGCAGCATTTCCTGCACTGACTTCCAAGACCACAAGTTTAGCGTGTGTTTAGTAAAAAGCTGAACACCGGGCTCCGCGTGTCCACATGGATTCACTCCCCAACCCCTCCCCCCCCCCCCAACTGCCCCTCTCAGCAGTAATAAATTGTTCAATTAGACACCAAACCCCAAACTGATCCAGATCAGAACCAGAAATTTATTTAGATTTTCCAATAACAGAGGCAATATAATTCTGTTTCTATGCCGTTTCTTTTGTCACCATTTCCTTCAGGATCACACCTTGTGTAAAACTCAACAGTTTTACTTTGTACAGTTGAATAGCAAACTTATTATTTGACCTCAGATATTTACAGGACTTAAGTATAAATTCTTCAATATATTCCTCACAGTTCTGTTAGTATCTGCGCAATGATTTAATTATTCTACCTGGAATGAAGTTCTGAGCATTGTAAGGTAATCTCATAAAACTACTGCAGCCATATCAGAAAGGAACAGAACACAGGATGTGATGTCATAATGGCCACAGCAAGACATCCCTGAAAATATAGGACACATATAGGATAAAATAAATGAAAAGACCAATATCAGATTTTAAAATTAGAAGATGTTTGTTTTTGCCCTGTGTATATTTTCACTCCAAAATTTGGATGTCGGCCAACGGTGTGGCATACATTGTATAAATTAATCAAATTAGGGTAGCCGCAGCATTTTTAATTGTATTATGTTTACAGAATTTACTATAAAACTTAATGATATAAAAATTACCTCTGGAAACATAAAATAAGACCAAGTTAAATCCTATATCAGTGTTATGTGAATAAGAAAAGGAAAGTTGTTTTTAAGCTATTAAAATGTGAGGTTTGACTCATGTTCATTTCAACATTCCCTAGTGGGTCATTCCACTGCAAATGCATTAATGTGAAATAGTCTACATAATGTGAAAAATATACATACAGTATACTGGGAAAAATTAGGAACACATATTGATGTTTCCGGTTCAGTATTGGGTGCATCATGCTACACTGGGAGCGTTAATTCCAGCTTTCTCTGACAGAAGTATCCTTTTACCGTTATAACTATCGCAAAATAACATTTCTACAAGCAATTTAGTCTTTAACTTATATCCCAAATATGGCTTTTATTTATTCAACATAAACCATTAAAAAGCAAACTGTTGTTTTCCAGTCTGACTCATTGCCCCAGCCTGCTCCGTAGCGCCAATCAAAACAGTAGGCGACGCAATAATTAGTCCTCTGGCCTGAGGCTGGGATAAAGCCTGTTTCTAACTGGCAGCTATTAGGCCTTTTACATTCATTTGAATGCAGCTCCGAACAATAAAAACGGAATTATACATCAGCTGTGCGTGTATCTTACTGTGCTTATTATTGTCCTTTAATACTGAAAAATCTGTGATGTCTTGTGTCTTTGTCTCGTTAAGTAGTTAATTAAAGGACACAAGTGTGACTGAGAAATAATTTAATTAACAAACCGGGGTAGATGGCATCTTGCCAGCATGGGCTCTGGGACGGCCAATCGGCCATAATTTTACTAGTCTGCTCAGTAGCCAATAAGATTTGATTTTGCAGTCTGATAACCAGCAGCCCGCCCAGACCGCTGCAGCCACTCAAGTCGCCCATATGACTAAGACATGCAGCCTTTTCTGCCTTGCTGGTTCTGCTCGCCCCCCCGGATCCCGACCACGAACGAGTCTGACGTCTCACCGGTTTGGCAGCTTCTCCCAGCATGGGACACTCCTGGGCCCGCTCACCGGAAAGTCCCTCAGAACTTTTACCTCTAAATTTGACTCCAGTGATGTTGCAGAATCCATGGGCTGGTCCCTGCCTCACACAAATGCACGTTTATCCGATTTTTACATTTTTTATCAAGTTACACCAACCATCCTTTGCAGGCTATGGAACAATGGGCACTTGTACTCAACTTTATATATATATTTATACATATATATAATACATATTATAAACACACACATACATACAAATATATATACACACAAAAATATAAATACAACATATAAAATTACCGTATGAAGTCTGAAAGTCCTTTGTCAGGTCTACAGACATTTTTTGCTATACAAATTAAATCAAAACTTGCTGACTGTGTAAAACTGAAATAATCATTTCATTCACCCAAAACCAAAAAAAGAAGCCGTGTGTGGCTAGTCCTGGAAAGGGAGGGGGTAGGAGGATCAGGATGGTGGAAATGGATGCGACCCTCCCTTTAAAATGCACATACATTTCCATACATTTCCGGGCCTAAAATGTGCTTAGACCCATTTCTGCACCCGCACAAAACACCAACACAGTGACTATAAATGTATCCACCCGTTTCTCCAGCTGCCGGTGAACGCCCCCCCCCCCCCGCTATATTTATCTTAATGAGATAGGGGTCCGGTGACAGTTGCTATTTCAAGGGAGAATTTCACCTGCATAATTTTTAATTCTGTATTTCATTAACATAAGCCCTGGATGGGCCAAAATGAACAGAACCCCCCCCCAAATCCAAGGATCAGTTTTGCCGTATCTGCTGCCTCCAGCCTGCCTCGTCATGGATGTTCCACTGCGTGTTTACTGTCCGGCTATTTTATTATTGCACTGCATTATTTATTGCTTTCATTTTAAAAGAAAAAACAGGCGTCATTATTATTCAAATTACATGCGCAATGCAATGTGGTTATATCGTTTTTTTTTTAAACAAATGTAAAAAACTTATGACTAATACTTAGTGTTACCCTTAATTACTATCACTTTTAAAAAGCAACATTTACAATTTAACAATTTTAAATTATTTTACCATTACTGTCATTTTATTTGATATATTTTTTCCTCCTTGTAAAGCAACCTTAGGCTTGTGAAAGACACTATACAAATGTAATTTATTATCATCATCATCATTTTATATGCAGATAAATGCACTCCTCAGTTAGTAGTATTCCAAATAAGATGTTTATGCAACAAAAACAATTTTTAAATGTTGATGCTTGAAACAATAAACACACACAGAGATTTTTTATCATTATTTATCATTTTATCACTATTTTGCATGTTATTCAGATTATCTCTTAGTCTGTCAAGTGCAGAAAAAGCCCAAATTTCATAGCGTAAATGAACCATCCCAAAACATGTGCCTGCAATTTTCAACACTTGGGAAGAATTAGTGACTCAATTTAAAAAAAATTCTTTAAACTAGTACAAATCCTTATAGCGCCTTGTGCTGTTTGCAAGAGCTGTCTTCTTCAGAGCTTCAGATGTTATTTATTTTCTTGATTATAATGTTAATAATTTTTTTATTATTACATTTTTTATCCTGAGTATTATTTAAGCATTTGAAATTCATGCTCTGGCAAAGTGGTGTGACGCAGGGAAAACAGCAAAGCGTGTAGCTATTTAAAAGTGTAGAAGGACTGGTCCGGCCTGCTAGCCATCTCCAGTAACAGAGCTGCTTAGCGGCCATCACTCAGGGTCACAGATTTCAGCTCTGAACAGCACAGAACAGTCTGGCCACGATGCAGTGACCACTGTCCTGAAGTAAACCATGACGTGTGTTGTATGACACAATCAAAATGCTTAAAATATAATAGCTAATTTTATTCAAACTCCACCAGCTTTCAGTTAGCCCTCAGATCGACTGCGCGATTCAAAGCTCTACATTTTTGACTGTGCAGCTTGATGTTTACTGAAGGATTTCCTGCTTGATGGTACAACTGCAGTTAACCTTCCAGGATTTTATCTTTGGCTGCATCTCTCTCTATCACAACCACTCTTTTTTTGTTGTCACCCTACAAATGTTAGGTCTGGTAATCACTATCTTTGCAGCACGGCTAACCAGCTGTGTTTCAGAATCAGAACCAGAATCAGAATCCTTTTTTATTAGCCAAGTATTTTCCATACAAGGAATTTGCCTTTGTGGAGCTTCGATAAGACCATTCTGTAATAGACTTACACACAGAAAGGTCTGCTGTTTACTCTTCTGTGAACCAGAGAAGTAACAGAAAATTTATTCTGAATTAGCCAAGTCCTACTGGTCGATGAAATTCCAGATTGTTCCGTGTGACCGTAATGTACACCTCCTTATCAGTGAATGCCATGTGTTTCCACAAAACATATATCTCTGTCACAAGTTTAACCACATTCATATAGAAAGACAGATGCTTTTTCAGAGGCCATTCTGGTACAGATCAAAGCTAATGAGCTCATTTCAGAGGACGAAAAACATTAAATAACAAAGGGTCATTAGTAGTTCTAATGATCACTTTCAGATGGTCTGATAGAAACCAGGCCCATATATTCTATATATATATATATATATATATATATAGACACAAACAGTATATAGGGTGTATTTTCCTGTGATATATATGTAAAATATTAGCATACTCAAAGGATCAATTCACTTATATTTAAATAACATATTAAGATAAAATGCAATGAACAAAAACTGTAAAATTCTCACTTTTTCAGCGAGCTATTTTTTTCACTGACATTTCCTGAAATATAAAGGTTAAAAAGATAAAAATAAAATCATATGGCTGATGTAGGATTTAGTCAGGGCTGGTTATAATAATTCATAGTTCATACGACGTAACTGGCTAAAGGCTGCACTCTCAATTAATCTTAGATAAATCTTAAGGTATTACACTATAATTGGATAGCATTATAGTATAATGTAAGTTAGTGTAAAAGTCCATGTCAAAATATGGATTTGGATCATATTTTACAATTATATTCCAAAATTTAAATGTATATTTATGTGTTTTAATGTATTCAGAGCAATACCATCACCATAAGGCTTGTCCTGAAAATATAAATCATTTGAAACTGCAAAAGCTGCTTGCCTCGGCAAACAAGTGGTAAACGCAAATTAGGAGTGTGGGGCGTGATGTGGATGTGGCTTCCTTGATGAGGCGAAGTTTAGGCTCGAGCCTTTATGTCGTTAAAAGAGCCGACACCCCCCCCGTCTGTATCACGGAGACCTCGAACCGCAGTCTGCTCGAGGCTGCTCACAAACCTCATACATCTGCAAGGGCCATAACTCACGGCCGCTCATCGCCAATGACAGACAGAACGAAAGCCAGAAACAACAGTCTCCTGTTGGTGTGCTATTTGTGATGAGCTGGGAGGAGGAGGAAGACGAGGAGAAGGAGTGGACGGGGGACGGGAAACCATCTCATTTTCTGCCAGCTGGTCCCAGAATAGGCTCTAAATATTAGAGAGGCAGCAGGCCTGGTGTCCGCTAGGCTGCATTGCACACTAAGGCCTACTCTGTCAACCACAAGGCTGTTTGTTAGCATGACTGCAGTTTCATCTTTAGAAAAGACTTTTTACATACTTTGTTTACTTTAGACAAAACTGCTGGATGCTGGCAACATATGCTAGAATTTACAGCTACTTATGCTGAAACCTCTGTATATTTAGCTCCTGGTCTTAGAGATGACGGAAATAAACAAGTCGGAGGCTAAGCGACGGTTCCCACATCCTGGAATAACTGTAATGCCCATGTAGCTCAACTGCCTGCATCCACCGACAGAAGGCAGTCTTTGACCTTGGGGCAGGGAGGTTTAAAGATGAATTGGGCTCCTTCTCCAAAGAGCCTCTACAGGACGCACAGAATTCCAGGGACATGCTGGCTGAAAAGGAGCGAGAGAGAGTGAGCGACAAGGAAGGAGAAAGGAAGAGACCAAATGACAGAAGACAGGGAGGGCAAGCAGTGTACCTCAGTCATAAGAAACACAGGAATTGCTTAGCACCAGCATGAGTATTAGTATTACTGCGCTTAGTGTCAAGCAGGCCACAGAAAACATGCATTGAAATTTATTACACGAAGAGAAATTAGACACAAACATACCTACCTTTCATTCACGACTCATCCGGTCTAAATTTCATTATTTAATTAATCTCAGGGATAGAGACAAAGCACATCTCATTTTTTTAAGTGGGTGTCCCCTGCCCTGTGATTGACTGGCATCCTATCCAGGGTGTCCTCTCTTGGAAACAGGTGGAAAATGGATGACATGCATGGATTTTAATTATCACACAATGATAGACCTTTCAGATCTTCAAATGCCAAGAGTGTCTGCTTTCACGAATGTAACATGGTTCTTTACGTAAAGAGTGAATGAAAATGCCCAAAATTCCGGTTTGGCTGCACACGAGCATTGAAGTGAGCGAGCAACAAATTTACACACACCTTTCCTTGCTGTCTGCTGAACATACGATTTGTCTCACTCATAACTTTGGACAAAAGTGTCCGCCATATAAAGTAAATGCAAATGTCTGTTTGTTTTTGCCCAACAATGGACCCAAAGACGACTGCACGATACATACGGAGAAAATCCTTCCATCACTGCTACTATCAGTCTTTCTCCTCTGCATGTAAGTTGCTTCCACGTTACATCAATTTACATGCAGCATTTGTGCCCCAGTATCACAGAAGTACCGTGTTCTGCAAAAACAATCTTTCTCACGTTGAAGTGTAGGCATCAAAGCAGCATCCACGACAGAAATTGCAGAAGATGACAACAAAAAAGACACACAGACACCGGCATGTTGATATTTCACCTGGAGGTGGGGCATTTTCTGGCAGCAGGATGGGAGGCATGAGGACCGGCCGGGGGCACGGCGGCGCAACAGGAGATCCGCTTTGTCCTGCAGCGCAAACGCAGGGGATGAAAATGCAATAACCCAGTATTTAAAGTGTGTTGCAGCATTTGGGTACGTACAAAGAAAGCGGTTACTGCTATCACATGCCGAGGATTAACATCTGCATAGATTTGTATAGCTCGGAGCAAAATGGATAATCTCATTTCATTTCACATTTGTGTTACTTAATTGTTTTTTGCATTGGTAAAGGCCGATGAGTGTAAGTGGAAAGAAGATGCAGAAGACAGTGTGACAACCTCACCCAAACGGTAGAGAGGGCCGACCCGGCCACGTTAAGCGAAATGCAGCAGCACGTCTGCTCGATACGTCGAGCATATCATTTTTTTTTTTCTTTATTAAGGTGACTTATTTCAGCCTGTGCGAAAGATCCACGTCTGTGGATCCACGCCAAGTGGAAATTCCAGTAGAGATTTCCAGGGCAATTCCGGTGGAATTTTGTTTTTTCCACAATTTAAAATGTAAAAAGTCAGCTGAACTGCTACGTTGGTTTTGTTTAACAATACTATTACCGCATTAGTGCCTAGACCAGTTAGTCTGCTGTGACTTACTGGTAAGTAATGCTAAGCAGCTTGTAACAGGGTTATACCAGCCAAGACCCACTAAGCATGTTTACTTGATAATTCTATGCAGCACCTAACAATTTACTAAAACTAGACGACTTCTAATTACAAGCATGGATTACAAGGAACATGAAACGACTGTCACACCCACCAACACACACACACCCACACACCCATCTACCCACCCAATCCCACCCACGCACACACCCACACCCACCTACACAAACACATCCACCCACCTACACACACACCCACACAAGCATACCCACACACCAACACCCACCTACACAAGCACATCCACCCACCTACACAAGCATACCCACGCACACACACTCACGCACCTACATAAACACACACCCACCCACACAAACACACCCACCTACACACACAAACCCACACACACACCCAACCCCCTACACACCCACACACACACAAACACAGCCACGCACCTACATACACACACACACAGCCATACACCCACCTACACACACACACAATGTTATATCAACACATGGTGAACGGTGAAGAGTATCATCACTGCTTTGATTTTTAAACAGAGTAATCCAAACCAAAAATACACAGTAATGGCCTAACCCTGAGTATATTATGAGAAGAGCCCACTGCACTGGTTGGGACTATAACATTTGAAAAAGTTGAAGGAAAAAAGGGCATGAGGTCAACCAGCACAAAGATGGATGGACTCATTCATGCCAAGAAAGAACATGGTGCTAGGAAGCCTGAAACGATGGACCTGAGGCAGCACTTTCTGGGTGAATGTCAAATGTACGGCTGCCGGGAGTCACCAATCATGTTACCCAGTGATGTGCCTAATAAAAAGGTAACAATCATAATCATTCTCGTTTCAGGGCCAGGGAGAGCTTCAATGTATGTATTTGTAAACAAAGGCATCCTCACACTATATGATAAGCAACAGACTTTTTGTTGGCTACATTTGACCAAGACCTTCCCTATACAGGCATGAGTTTATTTTCCTCCCAAATACTTCAGGCTTAGGTGTTGAGTGATGCTGGACACGGCTGGAGACCCCCACCACGAAATAGCTAGCTATGAGCATCATTGTGTTTCTTTTATTCCCGCTGTTCTGCACCCCCACCAGGCCAAAATGAAAAGTTGGGAAACTGGCTCTGCCTTGTGCTCTTCGCTTATTAGCTATATAAAAAAAAAAAAAAAAAATTCTCTGCTTCCCTTTTGCCACGAAAATGTCGCGCGACACTGGAACCGGACTCGCTGCCTTCATTAGCGTTAACCGGTAGCATCTCTGCTTCGGAACATGTTCGCAGCTCCGCGACATCGCTGCACTTTCTCAGGGAATGTAAATTGAGTAATTAATTCAAAGTATGTCTCTGTAGGCACTTCTGTGTCCATTAGACCAAGAATGCATGTTCTACTATCTCTAAAAATAGGAGGGGGGGGGCGTGATGTCTTAACGAGCATATCCATTGACGAGCATACCTCCTTCTGCTTTTCGCCTCAATTATTTGGGTTGTTTATAGCTGAAACAATCGCGCGTTCATTTTGCAAGGCAACTGAAATGGCATTTGTTTTGACAAACGGCCGCTGTTACTTTCACAGAAAACAAAAACAACGTTGTTTTGTTATCGTCGGTAAAAGCCCGCCCACAGACCGAGGCCCGAGAAACCTTGCCTCGCCCTAGTGCAATCAGCATTTATTTATGGCCGTGGTTTCTATTTAATCTCATTTGTGCATGGCGTTGCATTCCTGCTCCGTTTACCGAGATGTATGAATGACTCCTTCTACTGTCTTAATTACTCCATAAAACTGTTTCACTGGCATATTACCCATGAGTGCATTCCAGTGAGACTGCAGCACCGTCTTAATTGCCAACTGACAGACACAATTAAACAAATGGGCCAAACAAGAAAAAGGAAATTTCTATTTTTATAAGAATAACTATATACCTTCTAGCAGAAATAAACCATAGAGGCTAGACACTTCTCTTAGAATGTGGCTGATAATAATAAGTATAGCCCATTAATGAAATACTCCTGTAAATCTGAATGTTTTGTTTTCTGTTCAAAACATTTCTAAATAATAATGTGTATATATGATCAAATGAAAGGATGCGTCTTATGAACAACAAAGAACCACTTTACAAACCATCATTTAAGAGTCTACCGCACTTTTCAATACAGCATGTTACATAATTTGATGTTTACATATCGATTATTTTCTGCAGACGAAACCCTATTGATTACACAAAGGAATTATGGGTCCTGGTGATATCTTATGAAATAAAACAAGACACCCATTAGACACTCTCAAAGAGACATTCTAAGAGAGGAAAGCAAATTACACAAGAGATGCAGCCTCTTGTCTGAAAATGGCGAACAGCTAAGTCCCCTTAATGGTTATCCTGAAGCGGAGCAGAGCATGCTGTACTGAAGAGGCCTGTAATCTTATCCATATGTGAGAAAAGACGAAACAGCATGTTTACAATGCATTTTAGAGGTTATACCCCAAAATGACCCTGCGTTCATAATTTTCAAGACATTTTTGATCATGTTTTGGAAATTTGAAACTTCATGTAAAAGACCTCAACAAGAAAAGGGTGACTGCTTTCAGAAATATGTCATGGTTAATATATGTAACAAAGTATATGCACAACATATTTTACAATATTCAGCTGTGAGTTGTTCTTTACAACATTTAGAGTTGTTTAATATTTTTCGCATAAATCAAGATCATTTTTTTCTTGCTTAGTAAACTCCAAATGGGACATGCGTAGTCATCATTTATCATTTAATTCAATTAAACCTTGGAACAATATTTGATGATTTTAAAAACGGCAATCTGTTTTAATTTTCTGTCCAGCCCTCTTCAGCATGACAAATGGGTGGAAACTACATGTGTGTTGGGCAGGAATCATTGTCTGAAGTTCTGAATGTCTGCCAATATAACTGCTGGCTAGGACATACATATGCGCGCGCACACACACACACACACACACACGTGTGGATCCTGGACGTCAAACAGGCCACTTTCTGATCCTCACATGCCAAATTCTGCAACGGCCTGGCCGGCCTGCGGAGTCTTTTTCCAAAACCAGAGCAGGGGAATTCCTGCTTCTTCCCGTCAGAGGCAGAGGCTTCATTCCCCTGGAAGCTTTCGCCGCTGCAACATCACGACCTCCTTCAGTATATGGAAGATCTCTGGAGTGGGCAAAGCCTTCGGACACTGGGGGGGGGGTTGGTTGAAGTTACCAAAAAATAAAATGCTCATTAGTCTGACCTCCCGACCCACCCATCATGATTTACATGCAAATTATGCACTACAGTCCAGGGTGTGAAATGAGAGCTTCACTGACAATAATGACACTGCAGCCAGGGTCAATAAAACATACACACACACATGCACACATACACACACCCACACACACTTTGTATACGGTACCTAATGAAAATGTCGCTTCTGCTTTTTAAGTGAAAAAAATGTTCTATACCTTGTGTTTATTATTTATATATATATATATATTTTTTTTAATTTCCCTTATTGTGGCCAATGTGCACATGTAATAATATATCTACATGGCTTTCTGCGATTGCCTGGGAGGATATTATATTATGGAAACAGGAACAGTGTAGAAGCCCAGGAGGATGACAGGCCAGTGACAGGTATTGTTAACACCGGGGCGAAAGCCTGTATATACAGCTACTTCCTTCTGTCTGCCCCTTCAAATCATAGGCTCCCCGGCCTGAAACTCCATTTCTCTTTCACTGTTTTTAAACCGCATCCTATTTAAAGCAGATATGTGAATAAAAGGATAGTCTATCGCTCTTACTTCATGTGGAGATTACTGCTGGCGAGCCTTTTGTCGCTACAAAGCGAGGTTTGAATTGAACTGCATTTCCGCGAACCTTGTCTCGTCCCCTTCGCTACCGGGCAGAAAATTAAATCCATTTCATCCAATTAGGATCTGAATAGTAAACAGAAAAATGGGTCTCCGGCATGTGTGCGGGCACTCGAGAGCCCTTCAAATGCACTGGTTGATGTTGGGACCCAATGTCGAAAATGTGGGATGCCTTTTATGGCACTGGCCTTATTTGTAGCAAACAGGTGCAAGGAGAGGATTAAAAACTGGTATTTATGGGAAGATTTATGAAGGCTCTGGGGCTTGTCGAGGGGAGATGGTCATGAAGCCGAGGGAGACGCCCTCGCCTTCCCAGAGTGCTCTGCTCCACAAGCAGGATGAAACTTCCCATGGTGCCTCTGGAGCCGTGAGGTGTGCTATATAGAGTGGAAGTGAAAGCGAGTGAAATCAGCCTTTGGTTTACACACGTGAACCGGCACGGGGGGGGGTCAGCGGGGAGCATTAGAATGCAGGCTGCTGCTGGGGGTGCTCGCAATTTTAAAGCAGTTATGAATTACTGTTGACCTCCCTGGCCTTTCACAGTGACACGCTCGACTGAGGCATATTGAAAGTCATCAGTCTGGCAAAGCCATTAAGGGTTTCACTACCATGGAAGCTGCCGGTAATTTTTCA
>JAODKC010000123.1:130217-144789 GCA_026777985.1 Mormyrops attenuatus | reverse complement strand
CCCCCCCCCCCCCCCCCCCCCCCCCCCCCCCCCCCCCCCCCCCCCCCCCCCCCCCCCCCCCCCCCCCCCCACAGCGACGTCTCCCACAGACTCGGCAGGGATACTGAACTGACACACCTTCCCCTGGGATTTTGCGACGTGCCCCTTTTAACATAATATTCTCCTGATGTTTAATATGCGAGGGAGGGGGCCACAAAACAAACCTGGAAAAATATCAGGCACACGATCAGCCGTGAGTAACAGGCCCCCAAAAAGTCATCAATAAATAACAGCACTTTCCCTGCATGGTGAGATAAATGACTGCGACAGGCAGAGCGGGAGCCCATAAAATTGACGCAGCACAGGCAGGCGACGCCGCATTGGTATTCCGCGCAACTCTCCCATGCAGCAGGCTGCAGCCCCGCTGCCACCGCAAGTGGCGTAACAGTGCCCCCTACTGGTTACCGGGGGCCAAAGCATGTCAAGAGGAAACTAGGTCAACCAATTACCACTGCCATCTTTAGTAGGGTCCGAGGAAGGGATAAGAGGGAAAAAACAGTTTTTTTATAAAATAAAATAAAAAAAATCACTTAACTCAATGACTTTCAGAACCTATTTTTATATGAACATTGACATCTCAAATTTTAGATGACCTCCTTTTAAACAGCTTTTCCATCCCTTTACCAGATAAATAATGACCTGTTGAGTTCACCTGAAAGTATTAATCAGGATTTAACATAAAGCCATTTCTGAAATGGCTGATACAGATCTTATTAAGCTCAGACGTTTGTTAAAAACCTCTCCTTCAGATTTTGTCAGACCGCTATTAGAAGACGGCAAACAGAAGCATTTGGGTGAAACCACAAGCCGCTACTGACCTTTGACCTTGACATACTGGAGCTCTGGGTTAACACACAGGGCCAGGTTGCTAGGGAGGGTCCAGGGGGTGGTTGTCCAGGCAACCAGACACACGCTCTCATCTCCATCCAATGGGAAGTTTACAATCACAGAGGGGTCCTGTACTTCCTGTAAATTTGCACAAATATGAAGGATGACGATGACCACTGAACGACAACAAAAAAAAATAAAAGAAACAGCAGGAGAGGGACAATGAAACAATACATCTAGACATCGAGGAATGAGAAAAAAAAAACATGGATTTCAACACCGCTTCCTGTCCATCGGGGAGAAACAAGTTCAAAGCCCTCGAGGAATCTGAAGCAGGCAGAAAAGGAGTCACTGCCCCTGTTTCGCTGCTGGGGAGGATTAACTGACCTTGTAGTTCTGGTGAGCCTCGAAGTTGGATAGCGGGGTGCTGCAGGCAGTTGAGAAAGGCATGACTTTCACTCCCCGGTAGACCATGCCCGTGTCATACAGCTGCCGGAAAACCCACCTGACGGGAGAGAGGCAACAAGCAGTTTGTAAGTCGCACGCTGGTGGTACGAAACTTCCCGTTTGGTCGACAGGGCTGCTTTTTACTTATTTATTTTATTCATACAAGCATCCAGCATCCAGCATCCAGCACTGCAAGTTGCTTCAATAGGTAGGAGTGGGATTAAAAATGGCCCCTGAAATTCTGGCCATACAGCCCCACCAAACATAAGGGGGGGCAACTAACTTTGCTGATTCACAACCCCATCAGCCCACTGGGAAGATGCCTGGTATGCCTGATGGCCAGTCCAGGCCACACTTCATCTTCCTAAACGGGACGTCCACTTACCAAACAGTTTCCATGAACCAAGGGTAAAGAGTCTTGTAGTCGTTCTTAAAATCAATCCATCGCCCCATTCTGGTCACAGACACCTAGCAGGGCAATAAGAGGAGAAAGGGCAATAATTTATTTGCCATATTAGTGCGAATGATAGTAAAAACCAAGCAAATCTTTGCTCGAGATCAGGCACTGTTCAGCCATTCTGAACGAATTTCTTTCACATAAAGCTTTAAGTGCTCGGGAAAGTTACACAAGGCCCATAGAGAATTTTATAAAATGTCTGAGATAAGGAAGCACACCTCTCTCGACTTGACAGAACTCTACAGAGAATCTCTCTCAAAGCCCATCGCTCTGATTTCAGCGACTGCTGTTGGTCCCTTATCGGCCTGCTGTCATTCTGACTTCCCAATACACAGTTTTGGCTCTTTAAAAAAAAAAAAAAAAAAACCACACGCCCTCTGTGGCCCATTTCCCAATCCTCACTTCCCTAAGCTAAATACTAACCACTTTGAAAAGATATAGCAGTCCACAGCAGATGGTAAAATCCACACAAGGAAAGTGTAAAAGGCTGCCATCTACAGGTAAAGCCTGGAATAGCAAAAACTCTAAACATAAAAATAATTATGGCACCCTGGCAACACGGCTGTCAAGGCAAGGGTCAGTCCTACAACAGCAAGCGAAGGAGAAAATTCAGAGTGCTAACCAGGTAACGTTCTGCTCGACAGCTAAGACTGAGTTCAAGCACCACTGTAACTTAGTAGTGGCTTGCAAAGAGGAACCACAGACCATGAATGGTGCTACTGGATGGGATACATTGGGTTCAAACGTCACTAACAAAGTAGTAGCTTGCAAAGAGGAACTAAAGGGCATTAACCAGCTAATGTGCTGCTGGATGACAAACTGCTCTAACAAATTAAAGGCATGTAAAGATGGGACCCAGAGACGGAACACCCATATCGCTTTCTCTCCCTTATGTTGTCTTGCAGCGACATCTACTGTCACTTGGGCACCTAAATGGTACACAAGCCTCTACTCCGAATGTGTTAATTAAAAAAGGGCCTGACATCACACTCAGAAGAGGGTCGCCACAAGCACCATCCCTTCTGGTGACCAGTGAGGCTTCAGCAGGAGATCCTGGCTGGAATTAAGTGGCCGTTTTACATGGGATTCAAAAACGGCAAAACGTATGCAGAGAAAGATCACGTATCTCTTACAAATATGTGACACTAAGGACAAACCACAGTAGACGTGACTGATTTTAAAATTACAATTGAATGTGTACTGCAGAAAAATATCTGAATACAAATATTTACAAAACAGACAGGACTGAACACAGTTCACAATATCCAGAGGGAAAAAGTTTATTTTATTTTTTTTTTTTTTAAATATTGATTGAAATTTTGACAGGAAGTGGAAGTTGGCAAGGTCACACCTGCAAACCTGACAATTTTAAAATCCTAACCGTCTTCTTCAACACTAGAGTCGTGAGAGCTTTTTCCACCTCCTTAAGCACCAGCAGCGACATCCTTCAGCGTATCGCACCTTTTGTTTTTGTTAATAAGCCAATGCATTTGGACACTACTCACCCATCAAAAAACAATGGGACAGTATGTCCTCGGGGCGGCAGTTACCGTCACCCCAAAAATGCCGTAAAACCCGTAAGACAGTCGTGTTTATGTCATGTTTTAGTGCTCACTGATTTAAGTAATGCTTTCGACAGATCAATCTTGTGAATTTTAATCTTATACTGGTAAGAAAATAAAAACCTTGTTGTAACATAAATACCACAAGTAGGCCTGTTGCGATAAACGATAAATCAATTAATTGCACGATGATTAAAATGAGGTCGATAATTTTTCCGGCCGCGATAATTTTCATTTGCATGCTTGTTTGTTTTCCTCGTGTCTCCGATGGGAATATCGGCTCTTTTTAGCAAATCGGCTCATTTGGCTCAGCTCACCAAGAAGAGCCGGCTGTTTCGGCTCCAAAACGGCATCTTTTTTAAAAAACCTGCCCCTCTCTTTGTTTAACCTGATGCTGATTAGCGTGACCTGATTTGAGCTTGTTAAAAATAAGACGCCGTCTCGTGGGCGAGCTTTTTCGGAAGACAATGTGTTCCGGCCACTGTCGTCCTTAATGTTTAGGCAGCTCAAAAACCCGGACAATTCTATAAACATTAATAAAACGGCTCTTGAACAGGAGCCGGCTCCCATTGTTCACTAAAAAGAGTTGGCTCAAAGAGCTGTCTCGTTCGCAAACGACACATCACTAGTAATTAGGCGTGAACTCTCGTGCCAGTGGGCTCTTTGCACGTCAGCTTCTGCGTTCATGGAAATGCGGCTCGCTCATTTCCGGTCTGTGAAAAATGGCATTGGTTTATACATGCCGTTTACAGGACTTGCCCAAACTTATGATCAACGACATACATCGCTTTTGTAAATCCTTCTCCAAAGTACCACCGAGTAAATTAGAGAAGGGTTTTAAGATGTTTGCCTTGTCTTACATCCATGGATACGAAGGGGAGTCTTATTCGTTCAACTTTGTGGCTGGCGTTAGCTATAGATTACGCTAAAAGACGTTACTCCCGGACAGTGATAGTGTATGCATGTGGCAATGAAGTAACTATGAACATCCACAGTCATTCTAGCGGAGAATGTTTAACTTAGTATGTTCTATATGTGCTTAAGTACACATTGTGTTAATCTGTGCTAGCTATTCTTAGTGTCAAACAGAAACACGGGAACAGGAGAGGTTGCTGCTTCAGATCCATGAAGAAGCACGACAAACATCATAGTGTAAAAGTATGGCAGCACTGGTAATTTGTCAGAGTTCTAATTAAAGCTGTTCAATATTCAGATTTGTGTTATATAGACTCATCAAAGCTTATGATAAACCGCCATAAAACGAGCCACGGAGATGCTGCAGCGAACGCTTTCAGACAATGTTGTGAAAATACGCTGTATAAATAAAATTGAATATTTAGGTACAGTATTATACTGTATTATATAGCGTATTTTAATTATACATAGTTCAGTAATTTAATTTGTACAGTACTGTAAATTGAAAAGCGTTTGAAACGTTTGTACTGTATTTTGCAATCAAAAACAGTGACGCTGTCCGTTTTACCACCTATTATGTAAAAAATATACACGTGTCAGTTAGACTGAGACATGAAGAAGAAAAAATCAGTTATGATGATCATCCGATTATAATTATCAATTTTGCCCAGGCAGACGTGTTCACTATAAGCGGTAAAGTAAAATGTGGCAATAAATTATATGAAATGTTAGTGTAAATATGTTGGATTTGCCGAATTTCCCAGAGGTGTGCGTGGAAACTTAAAACTCGATTGTATTTTGAGGATGTGGTGCACTTAGGAAATTATTATTATTGTTTTTTTTTAGCTTCTGAAACACAAGTTTATCCTTTCTTGCGCTCATAGTTACTCAAACCGGAAGCAAGTGAGCCATATTTCGCACTGGCGGATATGACGGCACACGTTAGTTAGCACTTTTTGTTTACAAAGGTCCTAACTGGCAGTTTTGCCTGTCTGAGCCTAATGTTTAATATTTTAAGGGCGATTTTGATTACAGAGACTTCATGATCCATTTTATGTATTGTTTTTGGTTGTGTTTGGTTTTTATTCAAGTGCATTTTTTGTTAACAGAGACTGAGAGTCCATTTTATTTATTGTTTTTGGTTGTTTTGTTTGTTTATTTTGGATATTAAAAATGTCTTCCAGTCCCAGTGTTAAATGTTCTTTAGAAATTAAAGTTTATTGATCGTTGAAAGGGTGTACTTGCATTAATATGCCATTATCATTACATCAGTTGAAAATGGTCTCACAACAACATTATTGTTTATCGCAATAATTCCTGGTACAATTTATCGTCCAGCAAAATTTGTTATCGTGACAGGCCTAGTCTGTATTTGTAAAAAAGCTATTTTGTGACTCATAGCTGTCCTTTGCATAAAGATGCTCCCCGGGTTACAATGGTCCGTGATGCGGTATTTTGACTTTACGATGCCTATGATTATTCCATAAATAACATGAGATATTCAACACTTAATTATAAAATAGCCTTTGTGTTAATGATTTTGGCCAACTGTAGGCTAATGTAAGTGTTCTAAGTATGTTTAAGGTAGCTAGGCTAGGCTAAGTGTAATGGCGCAGCATGGCGTAGGCAGAAGAGGTGATTATCCACTAGCGGCTTCAAGACAATGGGGGTGTATTGGGGAAACGTAACACACTGGGGTAAACTATAAAACAAAAGGACCACAAAGGGTCAGAACAAAACAGGAGAACAAGAGAACAAAAAAAAAAAAAAAAAAAAACACTGATTAGCAATTAAAGAAACCATAACTTAACACAACTGGGGAGCAAGACTAGGGAAACCAAGCAGAACAACATTTGCACTGGCATCTAATGCACTGGCATCCAGCTACATTCACAATGGTAGACTGAGGAGCAGTACAAAGGCAGGGACTTTACACAAATAATGAGGACTAACAAAAGGCAGGTGTAAATCATCAAGACAATTAACCAACAAGCACAGTACATCGAAACAGGCCACAGGTGGAGAAACTTAACTAACAATTAACATGCACAGAAACTTTAACAAATGGCAAAACTAGGAAAAATAAACTATATGCTGGGAAATAAATACTAAGAATAATGACATGTAACTGAGGGCTAACACTAGGAAGCGGAAAGGAATTAAAACGGACCTAAAGAATATAAACTAAAACAAAGAAACAAAAGTAAAACACTACAAAAACGGTCCAGGAAACAAGGAAAACACACTAGGGGCTAGTACAATGTCGGAGGGAACCGGGGGGCCAGCAACACCTGCTGGCCAGACGGGGACTGAACACATAGGACAGGGATGGTCGGTCATCAGACCCTGACACTATGTTTCTTATGCGTACTGTATTAAAATGCATTTTTGGCTTACAATATTTTCGCTTTACGATTTTTCATAAAGGGTTATCGTATGTAACCCCATCGTAACCCAGTGAGCGTCAGTACATGGTCAACATGAGTTTACTGCCAGAGTAAGCACAAGAGTCCCCACTATCCTCACGTGTCCCTCCCGGTCCAGTTAACAGGGAAAGCCTTCATACATCAGAATCAGCTTTATCAGCAAATTCTGTTTACACACACAAAGAGTTTGTCTCCGGTTTTTAGTCACTCTCAATGTACTTAAACAGAACAGACATACAAAAAACACAAGATTACAAAAACAATGAAGTGTAGTATCTACAGTAGAGACTTAAGCCAAAGTGCCATAGTGCAAAGATGTTGGTTACCATATATACATGGGGTACAGTGGATGCTGGCGACAACAGGTTTATGCAAATTGTCTTTGACACGGTCTGATTGCTATAAGTGTTCATCAAAGTGATGGCCTGTGGAAAGAAACTATTCAGATACTTCATCCAGATACCCCTAGTTATATAATATGTTGATGGTTGACTCAAAATTCCTAATTGGACATCCTCATTTAGACAGCTTACAACAGTAATTGTGAATGATAATGAACTTGCAGAGGTACCATTTCAGAAAAAAACAGTGGCCCTTTACCATGATGATAATTTGAATGCACAGTCAAAAACATTACGCATATGAACTCTTTGCGATGGGTCAGCAAATGAGAGATTGGTGAACATTAGCAGGGACATTTCCATGTGATGGGAAAACAGGGATGGAAAGGGGAGTTTATTAGCTTCCTCGGGGTACTTTAGGATGGGACAGCACAGCGAACATGCAAATAAGCCGTTTCAGCTCTAACAAAAGGCAGAAGGGCCAGGATGCTACAAGAGCCAGCACAAAACTGCAGTCTCTCTTGCTGGTCTTCCATAAAGAAGGGCTGCTTTTTATCCTCAACAATTAATCGATTATGGATCGGAGGGTTCTGTTGACTGACCTCACCGCTCCTCTGGAACATCCCTGTTCTCCCCCCGCCCCTCCCACCACACACAAGGCTAGCTACAGCATCTGGGCTACCCACAACATGAGGTAATCTTGTACAATCATTTGCATCATCTTTGACCTGCAGAGGCTGAAATCCATACAATGAACTCCAGCCAAAAGAGTCTTCATATAAAATGTCCCAATATTTCCATCTGCCTCGTATATCTCACATCACACGTTATGCATAGAGGCCTGCAGTATAAAAACTAAACTCACATCATTATTACACAACCGTAACATATAATGTAATTACCAAACTGTGCAAGCATGCCTTTATTGCACAGGCATAAAGGGTGGAATTCCCAAATGCGACACAGCACTGTGGTAGTCGATGGAGTTCAGCGCAGTTCGAAGGAGTTCAATGCAGTTCGTTGGACCTTAACACTGCTGCAGAAACACAGTACTCTGGGGAAACCGACCCGTGGTCAACAGCGGTCAGGATGTTGTTTTGCAACATTAAATTAAATTATTCTTTCATCTTTTACACACCAGAAAAAAAAATACAGAATGCCTAAATGCATCAAGGCAGTTCATTTTCCAGGCTCTGGTGCGTGCAAAATGAAATTGCATGATTGCTCAAACTAAACGCGCACACACACACTCAAAGAGACGGGTATCCCAGTTTGCGCCGAGTCTTCACTAGTCGTGGACCCTGAATCTGAAAAGGCCGCTCTGCTCAGCCACCTTCACACTGCAGCATCCAGAGAGGCTCAGACGCCACTTTGAAACACGACAAAACACTGATGACAGGCTTACATCCCATAATTGCCCCGCATTTTAGACTGCAGACCGTTTGAAGTGGCTATTAGTGAAAATCAAAGCTTTGGTGTGCCCTCTTCCGTCTGCCCTTTACGATATTCATAAATGGCTTTTGTCTTTTGCCTGAAAAAATAAATCAACAAGCCATTTATTTGGAGTGATTTTGTCTCGTCAGTTACATTTTCATCAGCATCATCTATCATTAATGGGAGGCCGGTCCTTTTATTTCTGTGCCATTTGTCAGTCTTTTCAAATATCTCTGTTTCATTATTGAAGATGCCGGGGCGCTAACGTAAATAAGTTGCAGTCCAGGCGATCCGATTCTTTTTCAAATTCTCTTGGATGTGTTTGAAATAACCGTGAGCGGCTCTTAATTTCAGCTGCCGTTTCATCCTCCTCCGTAGGTGTCTGTTTTATGGCTAAAGGTCAGGCTCATTTGTGTGGCGCAACAAAGGCAGCCCTTAAGGTTAGCAGTGGTTTCGAAGGGCTGTGGTCTCCAAACGGCTGCGGACAAGAGGGCAGGCCCTTCACAGAGAGATGGCCACAACAGCTGGGGGAGCAAAGCCGACCTTTCCACTGACGAACTCGCTACAAACGACAACCAGTCACGAATTACCACTTGATCTGTCAAACCGTCAGAGCTGCTGTGTTGCCATTAACATCGATTACACTCTCTTTATGAATATAAAGATATATTGCATATCAGTATTCAGACAGAAAACTTTAGGCACAAGTGAAGTCTTTAAATCTAGATATAAGATTTCACAGAGCTATTTAATTAAATGTACCTCATAAATTTCTATGAATACATTATGCTTTAAAAGGAAGATGCATACCTTCTTTCTATTGCACAAATATTATGATGTGGTATCTTTATGAAGCAAGTGAAGAACTGTGTGGCAAACTAATCAAGATGGCTTTTTTGTTATATATTTCTCCGTTCAGACACTTTCTGGGAAGCTTGCACATAGAAAATGAACTCTCAACTCTACTCAAATCATGCCACGTACGCCACAAACTCGTGGCTAAGCAAACCCTTATTCACCAACTCAGTTAATGACTTCTTACAGACAGGCCATTCAAAAAACATAATAGAACTTCTGACAGTAGTTCCCTTCATAAGCGCGTCTCACTGTTAAAATATGCAGGGCTGCACTTCAAAAACATGCTGGCCAAGCATAAACCTGCAAAGGGTTTTTGAGTAATTTCCTTTTGAAACAAACCGGGCATTGTGTTCAGCTCGGCTATATAACTCCATGATTTATTTATTCATATTAACAAGCATTTGCTTCTTTTTTAAGGAAGGGTGCATTTACTGACATTTAGATAATGTATATTTTGTTCTAGAAATTCATTTGCATAATGAATTCTTTTTCTAATCATTACACCATCCATCCATCATCTTCCAATTCAACTTCCAAATAGACAGACAAACAGATAGATACTTTACCTACCACAAGTTGGAAATTCTGGAAAGGTTACTTAACCTAAAGATGAGTAGAATACTGATTCTCCACACAGACAGAGCTGTTGGTGAAATATTGCTTATACTGGGGGCCTGAAGTCTATCTACCCACAGGACATACGGCAGGGGACCCCCTGGATGGGATGCTATTGTCAAGGTACATGTACATGGCTAATTCAGAGATATTACACCAACCAGTTTCACAAAACAATTATTTTAATAAATTTGGTACTTTACTTTCACTGTTTGATATGAAATGTTACTCATGGTACATTGAAAGTGCTTCTTTACACATTATGTCTTACTGACTACAACAACCAGGAGTTTTTTATCCAGTCAAATATGACAGATATAAAAGGTACCATGCATTCTGATTACCATTGTCTGCTAATCCTGTTTTGTAGAAAAGCCTTAAGGAAGGATGATTTACTGACCATAGGCTTATGCACCTGTAGTGAGTATATTTTGGTTGGACGTTGTGTAAAGTCATTTGTGGCTCTGTTAGATGTTTTAAACAGGAAAGTCTGGCCATATGTCAAGCAGGACATCTGGAGTAGGCTTTCTCTTCAACATCAGAGGGAAACGGGAAATGCGTGCCTAGCTAAAACCATTTCATCAGAAAACAGCGGCGGAATTATTACGTCTCACTTGTCACATTAAAAGCAATGTCAATAAACAGAGGAAACTGATTGCTTTGAAAGTAAAGACTTCTGATGGGAAACCAAGTTTTATGGGAGTAAATGTTATTTCATTCAACATATTTCACATTCAAAGCAATGGATTATTTGTAGATAGTTTTTTTCACCTCGCAGTACATTTGAACATCAATTTTTTTCTGAAATCAGGGCTAAGCAGTTGCTGATAAACTCCTCTCATATTTCAAAGTTGCTGAACGAACTGATTTGAAAAACATTAAGTTCAATTTTCCATATTGCATAAGAAAAAAAAGAGTCATTTAGTTACTTTTAACAATAGAATTATCCAAAATGACCTTATCCAAATTAAATAAGGCCAAGTCCAGGCCTGCATATTATTATCAATATTATATTATTATAGCATATAATTGTCTTTTCAAAGCCTCATGTCTGTATTTGTAATGCTGAATTTCTCTGTTGGCTAAAATCCATTTGTTTCTCGTCATAAAACACTGCATTTGATCGAGTACAAGTTAACACACTACAGCAAACACTAATTATATTACACTCAAGGAAGTTTTTTTGGGAGGCACAAACATTGAAGTTGGTTTTGCTGTAGGGTCTTCTGTTGTTTTCTGTTAAATGTCACCCCCTGCTTATTTGACATAGGGTGTTTTACTTAGTTCTGAAACTATTATGATTCTATTAAATCCATTTGCCAGTGCGCTACAAAAGTATGATTTTAAAACTGCACTGCCAAGAAAGTGACTCAATTTCATACATTCTTCCATTTTCCATAACCACTTACCCAGTACAGTGTCAGCCTGAGGCCTACCCCAGGAAAGACAGGATACAAGGCAGGGGGACCGTAGATGGGATGCCAGTCTATTGGAGGGCACACACACACACACACTAGGTATCTATATACCTTTGTAAGGACTGTCCATTCATTTCTATGGGCATAACCCTAATTCTAAATATGAAAACCCCTAACCTCTACCCTATTCTAACCTTAACCATAAGTAACCAAACAACAAAATGCTTTAAGTTATTTTTATATTTTGATTACATTCAGACTGAGGTTTATATTTTAGGGACCTGAAAAATGTCCCTACAAACTGAAAAATATTTGGGCCCTACAATATGGTAAAAAGAAAGCATGCACCCAGACACAGATTACATATCCATATCTCTGTGAGGACTCTCCATTCATTTCTATGGACATAACCTTAATCATAGCTGATAACCCTAACTTTAACCTTTAGTAACAAACCAAAATACAAGACTTGTGGCTATTTTAGTTATTTGGTTGCATTAACAGGTTTTTATAAAACTGAGTTTCCCCTTATGGGAACTGAAAAATGTCCCCACAAAAACAAAACGACAAGTTATCACATTAAGGGGACATTTGGTCCGATGACCACAAACATACACACACACACACACACACACACACAATTTAGAGAGACACCAACTCACTTAAACAACACAAGAGTAAGTATAGGATGCAGAGAAATAAAATCCACAACCCTGGAGGCTTGATGCTAATCACCTATCCGGTATTAGCTGATGAAGTAAATCAATTAACCGAGTCAGATTTACAAAAGCTTACATTTTCTTCGACAGATGTGTTTAACATTTATGACTACATATTTTGGCTGTCCACCCATTATCCCAGGTCTAAGGGACAGATATGTCCAAGTAGGTTTCTGGGTAAGATTATGTATGAAACACATACATAGATAGATAACTTAGTGATGTGAAGCTTGAGGAAGCTAAGAAGATGAAGTCTAATAATGGATTTGACCTTGATTGCTTCCAATTCTCCTCTCAGTTTGCTGCGGGACCACTCACTTATGCATGATGGAAGTGTCTCTCTGAGTATTATTCATTGCCCCAACCTCCCCCCCCCCAATTTTTTTCCAGGGACGTGTCGGCTTTCTTGGTACCCCGGGGATATATAAACCCAGGCCCTGCTCTGTCATTCAGTGATCAAACAATTGTAGGCTCTTTCCTAGCAGGGCAGGTATCCGTAATGTGCTGTGCTGACAGTGAGCTGCTCCATGCTCGCTGGGAGGTAGTACGATGACGGTAATAAAACGTGTCCTACAGCTGCAGGTGGCGGCTGCCATTTTTTTTTTTTTGTTGAACTATGGTCATACTTTCAAATCCTCTCTCAGAAAAGAACAGTGGAACAGAAATGAAACGGGGATGAAAATGTTTGGACAGATGTACCGCATGGTCAATCTGCAACCTATCGTAAAAAAATAAACAGTGGATTTTCGAGTCAAAATGTGTCCTTCATTATTTGGTAGGTGTCACAGTGAGCATGAGAATTGAGGACGGTAAAAAGTGCTGAGAAAGGGAAAGCATTGCCATTTGAAACTCCAGCGTGGTGTACTCTCCATCAAGAGTATGGGCAATGCTCCATTTGAAACTCCAGCGTGGTGTACTCTCCATCAAGAGTATGGGCAATGCTCCATTTGTTTTGCTGAGCATGCCCAAAGCTAAGTACAGACACTCCTCTACTTACGAACATTAAACTTACAAACAAACAGAACTGTAAGTCCAAATTGTGTTCACTGGGCTCCCGTTTCCTGTCCGCAACAACAATTTTTTTTCTGCACTCCAGTTCCGCCTAGTACAAGTTCTGGCCGCTACTCCGACAAGTAACAGCAAAGCGTGCGTACTCCCAACATCCTAGTTCTTAGTACTTGCGTATGCCCTTAAAATGATGTTGAATAACCACTTACGAACATTTCAAGAACGGCCAATCGGAACGTATCTCGTTCGTGAGTAGAGGAGCGTCTGTATATTTCACAGAGTATTTCCAGTGCTCCATTTTCTTCTCGGAATGTGTGCAGTGCCGTTTTCTTCAGAGTATGTGCAGTAATCTTTTTGTTTTACAGTGAATGTCCAAAGCTCTGTTTGTTTGTCAGAGTATTTGTAGTGCTCCGTTTTAGGATTATGACTGACTTTATTGATCCCAGGGGGAAATCCTCACCGTTTCTACTTTGTATGTGCAGTGCTGTTTGTTACACTGAGTATGCCCAGAGTTCTGTTGGTTTCACAGAGTATGTTAGTGTATGTGACTGTTGTTTGTTTCACTGAATACGACCAGAGTTTTGTTTGTTTCATAGAGCATGTTAGTACTCTTGTTTGCTTCTTAATCCCCTTCCTTCTGGCAGAGGTATCGAGCAAATGACTACTTCAAGGTCAGGCTTCATTTTCCTGTGTGAAGTATAGATTAAATCACTGTACTCACTGTGACTGACCTAAAGGAAGCTCCTTTATTTTATCACTCAGTGACCAATTACAGGACACGTTGCCCATCGACTAATCTATTAGTGTGTTCAAAGATCGTTTCTAAGTATTGTTGGTTAAGGTTATGGTACAGTTACAAGTTGGTTAATGTTTCTAGTGCAGAAAAGATATGAATGTAACAAAAATTCATGGAAAATGGACAATAATACGCCCCCTAAATCTCATGATATATGTAAATTGCAATCCTCTGTATAAATGATTTAACCCAAACGTTATTATAATTCACACTTTAATAAATTTGAGCCGATATAAATAGAGGAAGTGGGGCATCCTAATGTCTCTTCTTATATGTGATAAAGTGGTGCATACAAAAAAAACCTTGCACAAGACTGATATGGTGCATAATTCATAATCATAATTATTGTAATGGTCCTTGTGGGGGAACTGTAACACATGTGTCATGCCTGAGAACCTGAATATCAGCTGGAATAATGTGCATGAATATGAACAAGCAATTAATAGTAATGCTACTATTATTATTCATTTACTGCTTTTATACCAAATGCATTTTATACATAGCTGACAGCTGTATACTTAGAAGGCTGCATATTTCCCCAAAGCAATTCTGCATTCTCTAGAGTACAACAGCAGTGTCTAGTGGGATTAGAAGTCTAGTTTTTCAGCCACTCTACTAACGGTGGCCTGTATTACGAAGCGGGGTTACTGGCTTATCGGGGTAACTTGTCGGATTTAAGGTACCGCAGTTTAAACGGACTTCATATTCG
>JAODKC010000123.1:108539-118723 GCA_026777985.1 Mormyrops attenuatus | reverse complement strand
GGGTCCCCCCGGTCCTCGGGCCCCCCCCCCCCCCCCCCCCCCCGCCCCCCGCGGCGGCCGGGGCGGCCCGCGGGGCGGCAGGGGAGCAAGGTGGCTGGGAACTGCAGGAAAACAAAACAGCAATAACGGAAAGGCAATAACACTGTCAGATGCAGCAAGGTTTAATGACAATAAGGAGGTTATAAACAGCAGGCTGGCACGCACAGCCAGGGAAATGGGATTGAAGACAAATGTGTTGGTGCATCGGTGAGGCATTTATAATGAAGGTCAGCAGACTGCGTTTAGCTGTGCAAAGAATGTGCGTCTTCTGCAATAACACCCACAATAGGAATGAAGGTGACAACAGCTTATGTGTGTGTCACTAAGGGTCTGAGAATCGTCTGTGGAATAGGTGTTCTGCAGATTTTGCTCATAATAGAAAATTACGTTACGCAAACAGAAGAATCTTTTCAGATGCTGGAAAGACACCGTGTCAGAAATATGGCTGAATAACGACGGGCTGCAGCACTGCGTGTTCTATCAACTTTGTGGGCAAGGATGAAATATTTACGTAGCCCCGAACATCGACCGTGACAGCCTCCCTGCACTGTCAGGGCGATCTGAATGTCCCAGCCATCCGGAATGAAGTCCTTTTTATCCAGCGCCATGGCAACAGACCTCCTGCTGGCTGAGACCGCCAACATCATCAACAAACCAAGAGATGTGGTCAGATTAATAAATGTCTGCTAGAGCCTTTACTGGTCCCTGTGATTCCGAGAAGCGAATTGCACATCTTGCAACAAATTTAACCATAACAGCCACATGGCTCCAGTTTGTTTTCAATTAAATCTTTTTTTTTTCTGAACACGTTCATTTGTAACACATACACTCTGAAGCATAAAACAGAAAGCTAGCATATACGATCTTATCATTTGAAAACAAAAGAAATGTGTGTCTTCCCAATACAAATATATTTGACACATATAATTACTAATACTGTTAATTATCATTATGGATGAGTGTATCAGGTGTTTTCAGGAGTGTGTCATTTTTTAGGTTTCCTGACTGTTCGATACAAAGTGTCATTGAGGATTTAAAAGAGATGTCAGTCTGCGTCCTCTGGGGAGGATTTTATGTAGCCTATTGACTGGCACAACCTTCAAATTTCTAAAGCTTTATTAGCAACAGAGCCATTTTTCAACACAGATGTGTTGTGACATATTTTTCCTGTTTCATAAAATATTTGAGAAGTACAATAAAATTATGTATGCCGAAACAACCTTGTTGGCAAACAGTGCGTACAGGTGAGGCATTGCTAAATTGCTAATGACCCATTTTCCTCCCTGGAAATCGCACATTTCATCTGAGCAGTCAAATGTTGGATCATTTGAATTGTACAAATTTGCATGGTACTAGGGCAATGACACACACACACACACAAAGGGTTTTAATAATTCTTATCTGAAAATTCCTTATGGATGTTGGAAATGCACCTATAAACGTCAGAGGACATCTGAAGCATTTGATAAATGGTTCAAGATGGTAGCTGCCAGCTGAAGACATATATGTTTAGTCTACAATTTTGTGCAGTTTTGAGATCACATGCATGCCATCCTACCAGTACAATTTAGCTTAGTAGCGTAGAATATGCTAAAATAAAATATTAGCAATGCTAACAAAATGCATTAAAACGTCAAGTAAGTCAAATTAGCAAAAAATGGACACTTTGCACGAGCAATGAACTTTTGAATAAATATCATGGCTTTATCCTTAAGCTGTAATATTTCATATTTGGGTTAAATGTAACAATTTTATGTTCTCAAAATTATAATGAAACCTGATTGTTTAATGATTTCACAACAAAGCTGTCAAATATAATATATAATATATAACACACACATGCACACACACACACACACACAGCCACAATGTCTTGTTCCCAAGCGAAACTAGAGCATAGACAAGAACAAAAGGTCCAGTGTCGTCTTCCCCTGCTGCCCAGGGCCAGAAATTAAGAGGGGTGGGGGCGCCAGGTCGAGAAATGTCTCTCCATGCATGGATGTTTCCGGATTGCATTGCCGAGCTGGTGTCCTTCCCCAAGCATCCCCGGATGTGGAGCCCTTCGGAGGGCTCCCCCTGGAGGAATGTGAGGTGCTCTGCCCCCTGGAGGTCGGCCGCTTGTTGCCATGGGTGATGTGTCACATGTGTCCCGGTGACACGCCTTCCTAAATCTCTCCTGCTTGGGCTGTGGAGAATGGAGTTAGTACATGAAGTCAGACCAGGTCTTAAAAACAAAATGTAGGATCGCCCAAAATTGACATCTGTCTGATACTAGAAGGGAGTAAGTTGCTTTTTAGGTGTCAAAAATATACCCTTTAAATATTGCTAAAATCATTTTCCTAATTTAGTTTGTTTTCTGGTCAAATGCTAAGGTACTTATATCAGTTGAACGCATGTTAAATAATGAATGATTTAATCAAGACTGAAGCAGAGCTTCCATAAATGGCCTTTTACTGGAAAAGGACACATTTCAGATCAAACAAGCCTACAAAAGGAAAAGCAGCCCTCCTTTACCCTCAGTGTCTGAAACAATGTCCTTTTAAGCAACTAATGCAATGCTCTTCAGGCATTTTGGCGCATGAACTCGTTTGACTTCTCTCTTCTCTGTTCTTTACATACAATAAACAAATTCAAGTAAGATGAGGCTCTGTGAAAAGCCATTTTAAAAGTTCCTTTTGAAAATTCAGCACAAATACTGAAAAAGGATCTGTTCAAGGACTTGAACAACAGGATAATATAATTATTACTTTGGTCTATCCGAAGGGAAAAAATATAATAGAGCTATTGCTTGACCTAAAACAAGATTCGGAAGTACAAAAGGCAGCTTAGAATTGTGGAACAATGCAATCTGTAAAGTTTAATATGTCACTTCAAAACGCTTCATGGTAATGGGGTAAGCAAGGGAAAGCTGCGAGATCCCAGAATACATAAAAGCAGGTTTGCGGTGGACATAAAGACAGGATACGTCAGCTGAATGGATGTCAAATGACGAGCATTATTTCATTATGGAAATACGAGCAATCCTCAAGTCCGTACCGTCCCAGAATCACTGACAGAAAACACGGCCACGTCTTTTTTTTTTTTCGAAAACAAAAATGAGTAACATCATCAAGCCAATGACCCCAAGGTAAGACAAGGCTGTAGTGCTCATACAGGCAGCGCAGCTCACACATGACAGCGATACACAGATCAGGTCCACACAGAATGTATACATGCTCACAGAAATGTGCTCACAGAATGGGAGATTTACTAGAATATTCACATATATCATTTATATGACATAATCTGCTGTAATTTAGGAAACACTTCAAACATATTATAAGTAGGGGCATACATTTGGGTTGAGCATTGCGGGGGAGAAGTCTCCACCCATTTAAGGGGGTCCAAGGGGGGTTGTATTGGCTGGTTTTGATTATTGGGGAGGGGGGGCTTACAACTCCCCCACCCCCCTCATAAGATTTATGCCCATGATTGTAATTGTATATTGTAAATGTTTGACAAATGCTCGTGTATGCTTAGTATACATTTTTGTCTGCAAAATACAAATTCATCCATCCATCAAAATTCTAAATGGTTATCTGGTGGCGGGGAGTAGCGGCAGCCCAGATCCATAGGGCACAGAGCAGGGGAACATTCTGGATGCCAGTCTTTCATGGGGCACATGCACTCACACATTACGGGCAACTTAGGGACACTGACGCTCTCAGTCAATTAAATCATGTCTTTGATATTCAGGTAGCTTCAGCAGGGTCGATGGCAGGTTATGTTCATTTGGATTGTTACGTGTTAAACAGCACTGAGCAGTCAGGTGAAAATGTTGCTTTGTCAGGCTTGGAGATGCAGGATAAGGGCGATAAAGGCTGCTTCCGATGACTCACCCAGCGCTGTGCTCGCGCTTCCCCCGTACAATCTCAAACAGCGGCTGTGGATTCATCTCTGCTGGATTGCTCATGCAGGCAAGTCATTTTTACGGCTGTCAGGCGATCTTCCATGAACTCCGAAAGGAAGCTGTTCTATTCTGCTGCCAAAACACAGGCAAACTCAGACACAGACAGACACGGACTGACTCAGACGCAGACAGACACACGCAGAATCAGATGCAGAGAGACACAGGCAAGCTCAGACACAGACAGACGCAGGTGTAATCAGACACAGATAAAGACATACTATGTCACAGACAGATACAAGCAGACACAAATGCAGACAGACCCAGGCAGACTCAGACGCAGACAGACACAGGCACAATCAGACGCAGACAGACACAGGAAGAGTGAGATGCAAACAGACACAGACATAGTCAGACACAGACAGACACAGGCAGACCCAGATGCAGACCAACAAAAACAGCCGACACAGCCAGACTCAGATGCAGACAGTCTGGGGCAGACTCAGATGCAGACAGTCTGGGGCAGACTCAGATGCAGACAGACACAGGCACACTTAGAAGCAGACACAGCCAGACGCAGATGGACACAGGCAGACTCAGACAGACACAGCCAAAAGCAGACTCAGACACAGACGGACACAGGCAGACTCAGACGCAGACGGACACAGGCAGACTCAGACAGACACAGGCAGACTCAGATGCAGACAGTCTTCGGCAGACTCAGATGCAAACAGACACAGGCACACTTAGAAGCAGACACAGCCAAACTCAGACGCAGATGGACACAGGCAGACTCAGACTCAGACAGACACAGGCAGATTCAGATGCAAACAGACACAGGCAGACCCAGATGGACAGACACATACATATATGTACAAACACCACAAACAGTATATACACACTACATATATATTTACACTACCAGTCATAAGTTTTGGCACCCACTGACATTTTCTACATTTGCATGTCACTCACTTAATATTTCCTAAAAATACACTAAATTTTCTTTGCTAACAAGTAAACTTACAGTATGTTCACCATTTGAGTAGCTTTAACAGCAAGAAAATGCACTGTTACATACTCTTTCCATGTTATAAAGGAAACTTGTTTTATTTTACTTATATTTTTATTTATAATTGTTTACTCAACTTTACAGTGCTTAACGAATAAAAAATCTGCAGTTTATGGAATAAATGGAAAAATGGTAAAAACCTGTGGTGTGCAAGACCTTTTGACTGGTAGTGTATATATTGCTTTTGAAGTTTTCCAACCGATACACATTTTCTCACCAGCTGAACCGGTTTTGCAGATTCACCATGACTCTCCTCTCCTGCTCAGATGCAGACGCAGTCGATCTGCATTACAGGTCGCATTACACTGGCAAACAATAATAATAATAATAATTTGCCATTGACAGAGCTGTAATTTCAGGGATGCGAACTGGGGTCTGGTTCAGCCGCTTTGGTCGTTGTCATGTGACATGCACTGAGTCACATGTCCAGGAGACTGGGGAACAGAATCTGTCCTGAGAAAGACCGCTCTGCCAACCCCTCCCTTGCCCTGTGGTCTACACCATAGACGTGATTTAAGAGCAAGCACCTCATGATGTATAATTAATATATCTTGGAAAATAATTATGTCCTGGGCATAATTCAGGTAATTTTATTGTAAATTTTAACTATATGCTAACATCTATAATGTAAAAACTTAGAATTATCTTATATGGGGAATAAAAAGTCTGCTACATCTGTGTTACTTGAAATTAGAGCTGAAAATGAGTTTATGCAGAAAATGGATCATGTTTTTTTTCACTGAACACAGTAATGGCTTATAATATTATAAAGTTAAACCCATTAAAGCAATTTAATGAGGAAAATTGTATTGCTTGCACTAGTGACTGTGAAACTTAATTTCTGTTTGTTTTCAGAACAAAAAAAATAGATATTGAATCTACTGTTGCTTTGAAGATTCAATATTCCATCAGCAACCTCTACTTTACACTCATGCATAACTCTGTTTTCCAATAATAATATCCTTAATCATGTTCTCCCAATGAGTAAAGAATGCAAGAATCAGAGAAACGATCAGAGCACAGAAAACAAAGCAATTTATGAGCTGAATGTAAGAGGTAAATACAGGTTGAGGGTTCGGCGTGTAAATTCTTTCATGACTCATGAGCTCAGCTGGTTCAGAACAGCTGATATGCTGAAACACACTGGGAACTTTAAATATGGTTCATATTCATATTTTAGAGGTTCTCTCAGTGTGGAATTTATAAGTACAACTACACAGAATATTTATAAGAAAATTAAATTTTATGTGTAAAAGCTTTTGTTAGAATAATAACAGTCTGCCGGCGTTTCCTATCCCCAGGAAGGTTCCATAATCGATCTGTAACTGAGCTGTGTTCAGGATTATTCAGGAATTCCCAAATATGTGAATTTTCTACAAATCCTATTTAGCCAAAATTCTCCCTTGTGGGCATTGCTGAAATTTCACATTCTCATGTCACCATGGGTTGTCAACACATGATGGATTCGGAATAAGAAATGATTCTAGTTATGTGGAGAACAGAAAAAAACGGGAAAGTGTCTCTCCTGGGCTCAGTGACTGTGGGAGTGTTGGACTTAAGCGACACCCCGCCCATCCCTGCTCTTGACGAAGGCCACATGGACACTTCTAGCACCGGTGCCGTTTCCCTCAGGCACGCCGGCGCTGTGGCTATCGAGCTGCTCCGCCCTTCTGGGGGCCGCTGAGCACCACCCCTGCCACCACGCATCCCGCCTCCTCTCCTGACTCAAGTTGCGCTGACAGAAATGAAGATTTGGCCGTTTCCTCCTCGTCAGGCCTGTGTCTACCGCTGACCCCTCCATTTCCTTACAACTTTCAATCAGCGGTCTTACAGAGAGAAACACAATTACCTTTGGTGCTCTTAAGATCACGTTTCCTAGGTAATCTTGTTGTCTCTGCGCTCTCGTGCCGCCGGACCGATTCCAAGGGAGGAAGCTGCAGGCTGTGAATGGCGTTTTGTGTTGGCAGACTGAAAGCCAACCATGGCGTCCTTCATTACAGTATATCGAAAACTCTACAGGAGGCATCGACAGCCAGCCTTTCTGTCTGTTTGTTCCTATTGGATGTACACCTTCCTTTGAATAAACAAACACAGCAATAATTGTACTTAGCAGATTTACTCCCAAGCTTACAAAATGGAATTTTGTATGGAATTTCCCCATAATATTACAGTACTGGGACCAACACAGTTCACAGTAACAGCACCCACTGTTATGCACACATACAGCACTGTGCGGCAGTCTAAAGCAGTCAAAGGAAGTGTTTAAAGCTATTTTTCCGAGTAGTAAGGGTATGTGTGCTCAGGACAATATCAACAATTTAATAATTGATCATATGAAAATTAAGAGGAACACAACCAAGATCTTCCTAGCTGGATGGTTAGATGAACATCGCTTCAGTTCCCAAACCTCTCCTCAGAGGCACCTCAGTCATTCCATGTATTTGTTACATTTCACATCCAGCTTAAGTGATTGTTTGATCAATTGATTGATTATGGTGTTGATTAGCCATATGATATAGGGTAGTGGTTGAGTCAAAAACCTCATGGGTATATTGGATGGCTGCTGCAAATACTGTGATGATTTTAAGAAAGGTTTTGAAACGGCTCCACTGTCGAACTTTGTCAGACATCATAGTTTTACAGCAATATGCAGATCATTTGAACATCATTTTCTTAGACTGCCTAAATCTTGCACAGTACTGTATATGTATCACAGTAGCATTTTACATACATATAATATATATAATATTCTCTGGACTTCTCAAACTGAATTCTTTTCTTGTTTAACACAGTAAATATAACAGCAGTACACGGTTTAAGGGAGATGTTCAGTCTGGCCCAGATCTGGCCTTCTAATCTCTGGGTTTCCTTTTCTTGGCTCCTCTTGGTAGAGTCGTCACCCTTGCTGTTTGCGGCCTGCCTGACCCGGCCCACCGCTTCCATCCCCGACTTGGAGCTACTTGTCCTGTGACTGTGTGGCTGTTTATCCTTCGACCATGTAGCTGCTTGTCCTGCAACCGCATGACTGCATGACAACCCAGTACTTCTGCCCTCATCTCGGAGCTGCTCAGCCTGCGACCATATGGCTATAATGGGCTTCGTGGCCCGGCCCAGCCCAGCCCAGTGTGACTGTCCCTATCTCGGAGCTGCTTGTCCTGCAACTGCATGGCTGTAATGTGCCGCCAGGGCCGGCGTTCCAATCCCCGCCTCGGAGCTGATCGTTCTCTGACCGCGTGGCTGTAACCGGCCGGCCGACCCGGCCTGGCGCTCCCATCCCTGCCTCGGAGCTTGTTGTTCTCTGACCACGTAGCTGTAACAGGCTTGTCGGCTGGCCCGGTGCTCCCATCCCTGCCTTGGAGCTGCTCATTGTCTGACCGCGTGGCTGTAACAGGCGTGTTGGCCCGGCCCGGTGCTCCCGTCCCTGGCTCGGAGCTGCTCGTTCTCTGACCACCTGGCTGTAACAGGCCAGCCGGCCCAGCGCTCCCATTCCCGCCTCGGAGCTGCTCATTCTCTGACCGCGTGGCTGTAACAGGCCAGCCGGCTCAGCGCTCCCATTCCCGCCTTGGAGCTGCTCATTCTCTGACCGCGTGGCTGTAAAAGGCTTGTGGGCCTGGCCCGGCGCTCCCATCCCTGCCTCGGAGCTGCTCGTTCTCTGACCACCTGGCCGTAACCGGCCGGCCGGCCCGGTGCTCCTATCCCCACCTCAGAGCTGCTCATCCTCCCACCACATGGCTGTAACCAGCCACCCAGCCCAGCCTGGCGCTCCTGTCCCCATCTTGTTCACGGATTTAGCCTCTTTGAGGGAACAGGAGCCCTCAGCCTCTATAGGAAACTCTCGGCTGGCCGTTCCAATAGCATCGGGCACTGTGTGAATGTGTGCCTAGACCAGTCCATCAGAAACCTCTTTGATTGCTATTTATGAGCAGGTTTCATAACCAGATTACACCGGAGTCATAGTGCCTATGGCTGTGATTTAAATGGCAGATTGGATGTGTATGTAAAATTAATAAACTACAGCATGGCCCCCGCCGGCCGGCAGTGGTGCAGGTTGCTCGACAAAGCATTGAGATTTATATTTCAGTCGGCGGTACCATAAAAGCGAAATGGTCATGGGCCGAATAGATACCCAATAACTTCAGATGTCTAAATGGTAAAAGGTTCACTCTAATGAATCGGCCTGAATTTATCACTTGACGGCATCAGGGGGATGGAGTTTGAGCCCCGTGCATTTTCTCACTGCGGCGTTCATGGTCTCCCGGGCGTGTGCACGTGTGTGTGCATGGTGAAGTCGCGAGAGAGAGCGGCCTTTTCAGATCCCTCTCTTTCACTCCGCCGTTGACTGTAATGGGCTGAATTTCAATGTTTTCATCTCCAGCCTGAGCGTAATCAATTTCGACTGCGGGGAAAGCAATTAGATGCAAATAAGCCGTAGTTGTCACTTCAGTGAGCTGCTAAGCTCATCCTGCTTCCCGTGCACCCCTTTATCGATTATTGTGACTGATTGTATTAAGCAGGAATTAATGTGTCCTCAGTGAAGTTTATTGTCAGTCAGGCACTTACATTCGGCTATAAAAACATAATGGGTATGGAAATACTTATAAAAATCAAATAGCCATAGAAAATATGATTCTCCTCATAGATTATCCTTTGATTATACACAGATATAAAGGAATATGAACTCCCCCACAATAGGCCAATAGGATGACGGCTTGTGTTTTTTAAGCTAAACCGGCCAATCGAAATGGGCGGGCCCCTGTCACGATGATTCTAATCACGACTCTTATCTTGAGCGACGGTAGGCTGTCGTGGCACGGGCCACGTTTAATCTTCTATCGGAGCATCTCTTTATCCTTTTGCTTGCTACAGAAGATGTGAGAAGCTAATTCGAGGGAATTAAACCACACTTCAGCGTGTCTGGGGCTGACCGCCTAGTGAGCAAATCCTTGGGAGCTCCTCGAGGTGCCCACGAGGCCCCCTGTTTAGCTACAGGAAATGTGAGCCTTGATCTATGTGTGTTTCGGTTTGCGCCTCTAGACCAGCGTTGTTTTGATTTGAATCTCGCCCCCCAAAGGCCGAGCCGCGCTGGAAACATGTCCTGCGACCGAAGACTATAGAACATGCATTCGCCAATGCGTTCAGCCCCTTTTGCCCTGCACAACCACCCCCACCCCCCCCCCCCCTTTGCTG
>JAODKC010000123.1:85899-100091 GCA_026777985.1 Mormyrops attenuatus | reverse complement strand
CCCCCCCCCCCCCCCCCCCCCCCCCCCCCCCCCCCCCCCCCCCCCCCCCCCCCCCCCCCCCCACCAGGTGCTGGAAGGAACGGGGGCCAGCGAGCCGCGTGGTGCAGGAGAAATATAGGCATTGTTCCCGGATATCCTGCAGTCGCGCCACGGAATGGGACGATGTGTCACGGATACGGCCTGCAAATTAAGCCGAGTGCCGCGGAGCAAATACGCCACGTGTTGTATCTGAGTCCCTGTCGCCGTTCCGAGGAATGCCCGTGACAGCTCCAGCATTCAAAGGCAGGAATATTAGACAGGCAGAAGAAAGCCACAGCGGACTCGAAAGAATCCCTTCAACTCCTCTAAATCGTTCCTGCGCAGTGAGAAATGGCCTTTGGTTCAGTTCCATCTAATTGGCTTATTGTCTTTCAGTAACCAATGACAAGCAAGGTGGTTGAAAGCAAGCTTTCATCAGAGGTTACTCTAAAAACGACCTAATTCAGATATCAGGCAGAACAGACAGGGCCACTGCCAAAACGGAAGCTATCTCTGGAGGGTTCATTAAGTGACTGTCGTCCCTGTTGTCGGGGTCACCAGCTAAACGGCGCGCTAACCTCCCCTCTCAAACCTGACAGCCAACTGGCGGCGCCCCTCCACGCGACGGATAGCACTGTCACGCGCATGCGGCCCACGCGGAACCTATCCAGTTCGATTCGCCAATTCAATTAAGAGGCCCTCTGTGAACTAACCGCAGATAATCATTTTAGACATTACAGTGCGAAGCAGTACATAACGCTTTTCTGATGGATGACATTCTCTCTCATCCTTAACGCATTTGTCTGTGCTTTTTTGCACTGCAAACACACTATTTACTTCTTATCTCTCTATGAGAAATACCCTATTCTTTGTGCATCTAATAAGCTAAAACGTCATATTTCAGCTTTATCAATGCAGCACGGTTGTGCTGTATAAAACAGGCCAATGTAAAAAACACGTCTGGGCCACCAAAACTTCCACGTTCCTTGACGAAGCCCATATTTCATGATCGGTAAGACATGACGCTTGTTTCGGCATTTCGTCAGCGTAGCTAATTAAGAGAGAAAGCCTGAGCACTGACAGCGGAAGCTGCTTTGGGGAATCTGAGGATGTGATTCGTGAGGCCACCTGATCTTTTGACCATCAATCATCGCAATCGTAGAGATTGAAGCTTCTTTTCCGATATCGGGTGCCTGCGTCTACATCCTCTGCAGCTGTGGGGCTTTGAATAGACGCATCTACACACGGCTTGGAGAGAAAGGTGTGATACTGGCAGGTTTATGGCAGACGTGAAGGCGAGGCTGGTCCTCTGGGGTTTATAACATCACCTCTAATTATACAACGTAGTCAACAGATTTATTATTTTTTTTTAAAACCAGATGACTCAATCAATAATTCACAAATCTTTAAAGCAGCATTATTCATAAGAACAGGTACTCGATTGCTTGGTCATTTCATTGATGATCTGCTGCCTTCAGGCATTTCTCGCTCCTCTCTGGTTGCGATTCAAAGCGACATCACTGGGACGCCCCCCAAGAGTTTTTCCGCCCGCTGAATACATGCTGATGTCTTTCTGTGACTGTCCCCTGCCAAACGTCTAGTCAGAAGTGCAGGTAGAAATCCTTGCAAAAGACACAGGGATTTGCCAAGATGAGGGAGAGAGGTGATAACTTCCTGGTGGAACAAACTAATGCTGGTAATTCTTTGTCATAAATTCATGAGAAATCCATAAATCAATCCAGGGCAGAAAATGCTGCTGTCCCACATATTATCTGCTGCTTTGTGAAGAGGCAATTAGAAATGTATGTGTCTTTTATATTGTGCTAAAAATATACAAATAAACACAACATCTATTGTGGAAATTACAGACTACAGAAATCATATATTACAAATGTATAACCTGCAGTGGCATGTACTGTCTGTATTCGCTGAAAAATAGTCCTGTGCTTCAATCCATTAGTATTTTGATAAGTATATACCACACACTACATGGTTTCAATCAATTAAAGACCAAACTAAAGGTATCCTTTATCTTTCCCTTTTAAAATACATTAAGCAATCTTTGCATGGGCATAACTTCCCGCAGGCAGACTGCTATTAATGTGAGCAAACAATTTTTTACATTTGAGAGATGGATCCTTAATGCATGCTGACATTGTACTATTATTTTTATGTGTCCACTTAGAAATAAAGGTTATAAAAAGTTCTTACATTTCCATCAATTTTTAACGTGGATTTTTCCTGGTGCTTGAGTATATATATAAATATTTTTTAGCCGAATGATTTATAATTGAAATATTCCACTTCTCTTTGTGCTGGTGGAAGAGGAACATTTTGCACAATAAAATGCTTACATGTTAAGCGGCAAGACTTAGCATGCCAAGGGCTGCAGCGGTTACCGCAGAATGGAAGTTTCACGACTGTGTCGCTCAATGTCAGATTCTGTACATAACTTGTGAACTTTAAAGGCGTATTCAGCGTCATGGCAGGGCGGCGTCATTGTGGTAACCGTTTAACATTAGTGAGCTACATTGTGTGGTCTTAATGACAAAGGCTGTCCTCCCAAGGTTAGCGGCCGTTCCCATGAATGCTGCGGGCGGGGACTTGTAGCTGAGCAGGGACTTCTGGGTCACAGCTCCGCATATGATAGGCTGGGCTCACTCAATTAGCCATCCATCATCTTCCTGTTCCAAGCCTTTGCCATTTAAGTGGCCAGCCTGGTGTCATAAAGCAGCTCACATTTGTTCAGGCCGGATGAATGAGACGCTAAAAGCGTCACTGTTTTTTGTAATTGCTTTGCGTTTGGAGGCGGTGGAAAAGCTCCACTGCACTGTTCATGCCACAGACTAATGAACGCGACCTACTGCACCGCTCAAATGGACTGTGAGATAAAAATCCAGTGATCTAGGTCATTAGGTGAAATAATTTGCAGTTAATGATAGGCTTCTATAAATCTATGGACTGTTGGGTAAACAACATTATGAATTCAGATCTGAAAATAGCTGAAGTCACTTTTCGTTTGCTGTAGCCGGTCAGATCAGACCCATCTGGACTATTACACTTAATAAAAGAAATACATTTACTCCATTATATATTTGTGTTAAGCTACAGTCTATGTATTTTACAATACAATACAATACACACAATACATTTATATTTTTATAAAGCGCCTTTCACAACATGGTTGTCCCAAAGCACTTTACAGGGTTGTGTTGTGATACATACAAGATAAGTAGAGGGAGATACAGAACGGGAAAAGGAAGGAAAGAAATGAAATAAAGAAAGAAGAAAACCAGAAGACAACGGAGGAGAGGAACCAAAACCTCCCAAATAGGCAGAAAAAAACCACTGGGGGTCCAAGGTCAACTGGCCGCCTAACCCCCCCTGGGCATGATAACATTACTGAAAACAGAAAAGAGTGGACATGCTTGCTAAAAGGTAGGTATAAAACATAGGCATAAAAGGTAAAAAGTATTATTTCATTATTTCATTAGCCTACAGCATTTTTTTCACTTTTGTAATTGCAAAATTAAGGTCGCATATATAGAAAGTAAATGAAAACATATAATATCCATCCATCCATCCATCCCCTCATCCCTCTGTCCATCTTCCAAGCCGGTAATTCAGCACAGGATTCCGGTAAATGTACCGGAACAAAATTGTCCATTATCTAAAGGACTCAAACAAACAAACATGCTGGACTTGAGCAAATGGAAATTTAAATAGGATGTTTAAAAAATATATTCATCATTCATGTATATTCATCATTAATAAGTGCCTTATTTCTGTGATAAAATCGCGGCAGCCGGGAGTCGGCTCTGAAGTAAATGAGTGTAGAAATACTGGCTTGTGTTTTTTCACTCTAATATATTGTGTGTCCAAGCTGAACTGAGCCATGTTCAGTCTGCATCTGCTCCACAAGTCAGAGGGTGATTAAGTGCTGCTGAATGACAGTAGGTCTTTATTAACCAGGCCTAAAATGATACTGATAGCTCTAAGTGGCATGGCCTTTTGTAATGCTCAGTGTGGTATTTAAATGTGAACTTCTGTCTGTTTTGAATCTTTTATTCAAAAATACATTCTTGGTAATCAAAATTAAATATCAGAGACTGCATCTTTCAGGTTTCTGCAAAGTGGAGAGGACATGTTCAAAGCCCAGCGCGACACTCTTCAGCTTTATTTACTGTGAGCACATGTCCTCTTCTTTCACTACTTTTAATTCGTTTTTTATCTCCCACTTGTCGCTGAGCCTTAGGCCCTGACTGTAGAAGGATACTTCGGCATTCTTGTGTTTGAAAATGCTGAGTTTTTAACATCTCTGCAAGTCAAACCCCAATTCCTTTTTTTTTACCTTCACCTTCGCCCCCTTTTTTCTTTGATGATCTATGCCTCACACATTCTGGCATAAATTTCACCCAGTTTGCTTTTCCAGCCATAATCCAGTACAGGTTTTCAGAGAGTCTGTGGCCTTTCCCAGGAAGTACACATGGGGCACCAAGGCAGCAGGACACCAGGGCGGGTACCAGCCCATCACAGGGCAGGCGCATGCATGGGGAACCAAGGCAGCAGGACACCAGGGCGGGTACCAGCCCATCACAGGGCAGGCGCATGCATGGGGCACCAATGCAGCAGGACACCAGGGCGGGTACCAGCCCATCACAGGGCAGGCGCATGCATGGGGCACCAATACAGCAGGACACCAGAGCGGGTACCAGCCCATCACAGGGCAGGCGCATGCATGGGGCACCAATGCAGCAGGACGCTTTGGTGGAGATACCAGCCCTGGGATTCTAACCCCTAACCCTGGCAACATAAGGCAACTGCTAATTATTTTCAAAAAAAAAATTCTGGGTATTTCCCTGGTTTTTAAATTCTTCATTAAGAAAGCAGTGGTGGTCTGTTTGCCTGCGAGACATAAGAGGTCCGATTATTTCTGCTAGCTTACAGCCGGAGCTCCTGCTTTGTAGTCATAATGGTTTTCAAGCAGCGATATGGTGAAAGCAGAACATACCATCTCTGGCCCCTGAATCGCTGACTGGATGCTGAAAAGATGGGCTTCTGACTGACCAAACCCACTGGGGTGATGGTGTGTAGCCAGGAGGCCAAAGCACGAGCAGATTGTTCAGCTAATGAAATCACCTGGCACACCGACTAGCAACTGCTGCAACGAGCATAATTCTGCATTCCATTTTAACTTGGAAGTTGTAATTACCAAGTTCCTAGTCGCAAGTTTCAACTGCAATGCTCCCTGAAATCAAAATTCTGACTCGGAAAGTCGTACGAACCTCTGCAATTCCAACCTCAGAATTCAAGATGGCTGTGCCCTTCATCAACAGAAGTGAAAGCTGTAGTTTTATACTGTTTATTAACACTTATGTCTTAAATGTGTCTCATTAAATCTGTTGTACACACAGAACTGTCCAACCACTATCTGTGGTGTGATGGTATGTGCAAAATACCACGTAATGCGCTGTTATCGACTGGCATTGCTAACAAACGCTAACAACTGGCATTGCTAAATGGTTTTCCGACTTGTTGAACTGGAACGCAGTTCAATCGGGTGTGACATCATTCCCAGCTCTGACTTCGGATCACAGCATAACTGTCATCGGTTTGTTTTAGTCAGGTTACATATTCAGTGTGAATTTAATAATTTCCCTGTGTGTTTTTTAAATGACCTTTGTCTAGTATTACTCTGCTCAGTTTCAGTTCTTGCAACAGTGCATTAATATCAGTCCTAACCTTAATCATAAGTGACCAAGTAAGATACAACACTTTTGGAATTTGTACTTTATTGATTGCATTTCCCCATAACATTTGGTCCCCGCAATGTAATAAACACACACACACACACACACACACGATCATTTTAAACAGTCTTTTTACGATGCTTTCACGTTTCAGTAATTAAGCCTTTGCAATGGTGCAATTAAGATGCGGAAGGTTGCTTGTTTGCACTCTCTGCAAGCGCGGCGGCTCCATGCTCCCCGCACCCCAGCGTGCGCAGCAGACGGGGACGCTGCCGGCTGTCTGCCCATCGTTTCATATGTACTCATGACAAATTCAGCAAGCCGAGAAATTTGGATGAAAGACCAAGGAACAGGCTGTCATTCTGAGCGGTATGGGCGCTCAGGTATTCTCTGTGTGGGAGTTACCAAAGCGCCGGCGCGCAGGGGAGCCCGAACCGCGCCACGGAGGACAAAGGAGCCCCGAGCAGACGAGGGGCAGCCTGCCGTCCTCCGCCGCCCCGGCGCCAACCCCCGCCTTCAGCCTCCCTTGGAACTGTCCTCTCCTTCTATAATTTGCTGCATGTCTAAAAATAGGCTCTCGTCCAGCAGTGCAAACGTAAAGTAATTCGCGGCAACTTTAATCATTCAATACACGTAATTCAGACTTCGCTAATCAGTGTTTCCGCCTGCTATTATTTGCATGTCTAATTGCTTTAGTCACCCCAATATAATGCGTAATCCCTCCCTTTCAGCGCTCCGTCTATAATAATAAAATAATTTATACTGTGGGGTGTAGCGGCCGTGAGATGTTAACCAGCGACATGCCAGAGATTATTAAACTGATTACTTATAAACTGATAAATCCCTGCATATCATATCTTCGGCTCCCCCATCGCAGAGTCTGATGAGGTTAAGCAAACATATTAACAAATTTCCCTTTGCAGCTCGCCGGCTGAATATCTGATAAAATGCTAATGAGCTAATCGGCGTGTGTCTAACTATGACTCCCACGTAGTTCATTTTAATTTAGTTCATATCAAATCCCTTTGCTATTACCTGGCGTGATTGATGTACTATATCTGGTGATCTCATTAAATCTTATTGATTTTGTTCCTCAGGTCATGATGTTCCTCAGGCAGGACCCGAGACCGTTATGAACAGAGCCGATCTCTGCTTATCAAGCCGTGCTCTTTTGTTTGACTTCAGGGGGCCAGAATTCTCAGTGGCACCTTTAAGGGACAGGCCTTGGAGACAAAACGGACGGCTGAAGCTGAGATGGGCAGATGGGAATGGCGCAGGCAGGGAACACACCCACAGCAGTCTAGCAGTAAAAGGGAAAGCGCAAAAGCACGTAAATGATACAGGCGGAGTCCGAATTCAGGGACTGCGTCCTTCGAAGGCTGCAGACCGTCCCATTTGACAAGGTTTTCTCTTCGACCTTCAAAGAATACGGCCTACATAGTTGACGACTTCGTAAACCGCGTCCTTCAAAGGATGCAGCCTCTGAATTCAGACACAGATATAGTCCTCAGTACTTGAGTCGAGGCTTGTGCGAGCTAGTTTCACACTCCGATTCACAGTCACATACTTGCGATAGCGGGAACAGACCCAGAAAAGCTGCTTGGCTCTTGCCGTCCACGCTAACACTGAGGGCACCGCAGACTGCGACCTCTGCCCACTGGCGTAAGACTTCTGCACGTGAAACAGTATGCGGAAACGTATCGCTGGCATTGGGTCCCGCAATTATGCAAAGCAGCCAGAACCCATTAATTACTTTTCACCAGAACTGGAGCCTGATCTACCCAAGGGACTGACTGGTTTTAAGCCACATCAGAAGAATCAATATGGTAACATTTAAGAATGGCACAGTGTCCAAAGTTCATAGCCAAGGTTCTATTGATTTTGGGTCTGATTGTTCATAGTTTATATATATTGCTTTGTTTCTGTGCTTGGACCCTAATAAAGATAAATGCTTGTATACGTCATAAAGATGCTAAATGGTAAACTGATCTCCTCTGAGGGCAATCGTTACTACTGTTATGGTTTGTAATGCATGTGTTTGATTATGTGCAGCCAGTTACATGGAAGACATCAAATTCACAGTCCCATTCTAGAGAGTAACCTATGACCAAGATATGATTTTGTGTAATGAGTTCACACAAGCCCACGTTAATGGCCCAGTGTCATTGTATTCAACACTTTCTATTTATAATCGGTGAACCAGTACCAGAGAAGCAGTTGGAAGATTATTTCTTTATCTCAGTATTTGATTTTAGGCACTGTACCTTCTCAGGGTGAGCCATGCTACTGACTTGTGTTGAAGCACATACACAAACACTCAACAAACACTCAACAGTGGGAGGTTAGAAGCCATTTGAAGGATCTGAGAAGGGTTACTCTCTCCATACTTGTAGTTTGGAGAGCTGAAGGACAGCAGAGCTCAGAATTTCAGAGCCCCGATGTGGAGTGGTGTCAAGCCGTGGATGGGGGGCCTTCCAGTCCTGCATAGGCAACATGAACTCTGAATGGTGTTGAGAGGCTGGCATAGAAGGGCTGTCTCTATGAAAGGATCTTCATGTTCCACTGATTGCTGTTCTATGGATGGGCAGGGTCATCACATTGCCACGAGTGATACGCGTGATTTTGGCAGGTGAGGGAGACCGAGGTAGTTATCGACTGAGATAGAGACATCCGGACAAGTTCAACTCTGACTGGCTCATTGACTAGAGGCTCCCAGCAAGTGCTTGCTAAATTTACCGATAACCATTAAATTTGCCAATAATAGTGGAAATTATTTTGTTTTCAAGATTAACTGCTGATGCTAAATTGTCTTGTTTTATACGGCACTAAGTAGGTACTATGGAACCAATAAATGAGCAATACCTGTATTTTATGATATTAACTGCACGGAATTTCCAGTACGCCATATTAATTATCATATTCCCCCTGCTTCAGTACCTCTTTTGTCCCTGCACCTGATGATGCCATCAGAAGATAATACCCAGAATGCAGCAGCATTTCTCCTATGTCGTTATTACGTTGCCACTCAATGCATTTGATGTAAATTGAATCACTGTCTCTGTTTGCCAACTTAATCCAGATTCAATTATGCACTTAATGGGTTCAATAAAGAAAATGAGTTCACGCAATGAAACCCTATTGAAATCTATTCCTTCTTGCACTGAAAGAGCCATTCATAAAGTTAAATAAATGATTCAGAAGTGAATTGTGCATATATATATAAAGCTAAATGGCAAGAGGAAAATAACTGAATTCCTCAGTACTATAGTCGTTATGAAATGGCCTCCATTTTTATGTTGAAAAGCATTTAAGCTGAAAAGAGAAAAGAGCCACTCTTGTAATTTATTGATTTAATTAGCTGTTGAGATGCTTGCAGCATCATAGGGCTTCTCCTTTAAAACTAGGTACTTCTTCATAATGTAGGGAAGCCTGAAGCTTCTCACTGCATTGAGGCAAATGACTGAAATGCTGCTATTGAGAATAAAGGATGTGAAGATGAAAACGCAGTGAAAGGCTGCTCACTGGAGGACTTAACCGGCGGCTTTGCAGTATCCCAGCCTACATGAGGACTGCAGACCTTCTCAGTGTAACATATCTGTCACAAATCAGAGAACGGCGTAAGCTGTCTGTTTGATAAGTCACTGCCAGCCCAAGAACACTGGGAACCTAAAAACTTAAAGCGCAGTTTGGTATCATCTCAATACCCAGGTCAGATCTTACACCCTCCTTCAGTCTGATTCACTTCTAGTGCAATGACAGAAACCTGACAGATAATTTTGGAGGTGTTGAAGGTTCAAACGACTTGGACGAGAGTTAATTTGCACCTCTGTGCAGTGCACCATGCCTTTAATAGTCACAGTTTGACCATATTAACAATAATATCACACCACTTAGAGTATGGATGGAGGCAGACTTCCGCATTAGCCGAACCTGCCACGAGTGCAGTGCTCTCCTGCGTGGTAAGCCTGCAATTCTGAGCAGCTTTTTCCAGCTGACAGGTGTTAGCTACCTCCGTTACTGTTGCCTAATATGTGTAAATACACACGCTCTGTAAAAGCAGCTTTTCTGTTCATCAATGAATGATTATATGTGAATGATTATTTGACCAATTATGGTGTACGACTTGTTATAGGCCGCCTTGCGGCCATATTCCAAAGTGTCAGGATTATCAACAGAATCATTAATACACAGAAATGGTTTTGTAATATTATTCTGTGTATTTTCTTTAGTTCATAAACTGACATAATTTAGTTTTTCAGATTAACGTTTTTCTATAAATTAGAAGAATCGAAGAGTGTGACATGTAAAACACTCGGTAAAATTGCATTTTCTTATACTCCTTGCACAATTAATTGTATTATGCATCTGTATATGCATGCATGTGTTATCAAATAACGAGGCATTCTACAAATACATCAAAGGCTCTCAATGCACGAATCGCTAGAGGAGCACGGCCCGTAAATAAGCAGTAAACAGAATAATATGCATTTTCAGCAACACTAGTGGGTGAAGAATTACACTTTTATTGAGCAATTGCTCAATAACCCACCACATTTTACACAAAGAAAGTCTCATGTGAGATGCACCATTTAGACAAGAAGTCAGTAGAGCTGTGAAAGACCCAAATTAAGAGCAAAGTCAACACAATGTTGATCAATGGCGCCTTTCCACCATCTGTGTCATTATCGACCAGGGCTGGCTTTAGTGTTTGACCTGCTGGTATATATTCCTGAGCAATCATCTCTAGGATAATGCAGGATGTTACTAATCACTGTCATTATTCGATGGGTGTTAAAATGCAGTAGAAGATAATTCTGGTTCAATTTAAACATCAAGGAATTTGGAGATGCCAGAATGTCCGTAGGTGTGAATGCCGTGTGTGTGTGTGAATGCCGTGTGTGTGTGAATGCCGTGTGTGTGTGTGAATGCCGTGGGTGCCCTGCGATGGCACCCTGCTGCAGGATAGGGGCTGGACCCCGCATGACCCTGTGTAGGACAAGCAGGTATAAAGAAATAGACAGAATTCAAAATAAGATACAAATAAAAAAACAAATAAACCAAAGACTGTGGCTTTTTATCAGTTGACAGCAGCATTAAAACCAGACATTACAATTTCTAATAATAATTGCAGTGGTAAATGTTTTGGTGTTTAATTTTTTAACAGCCTCTTGGAAAATATCCCACCATGCGGACAATAAGAGGGATGGAGTCTCGAAATGTCTACAGTGACAGATATTTATCATTTCTGAAAGCTGTAAAATCGAAGGATTATGCGGCTTCAGTCTCGTGACCTTTGCAGGCTTCCTCTGAACCAATCGCCATGCGGCTTCAGTCTCGTGACCTTTGCAGGCTTCCTCTGAACCAATCAGCTGTAATGTGGTGAGTCGCCACAGCACCAAGGTCAGAGTTTAGCTCATATGAAGCCAGTCTGGTAAAGTGTCAACCAAGCTGAAGGTTGTGGCTGCTGGAAAACACCCAGCAAAATGTGAAACTGTCCATGTGTTGCTGCTTACAAGCAGGAAGTGCTGAACTCAGAGATGAGGTACTAACTGCACACTGGACCGTAGCGGCTCAGAGATGAGGTACTAACTGCACACTCGACCGTGGTGGCTCAGAGATGAAGACGATCACAGGCTCTGCGTTGGTCCAGACACGTATCAGACATACAGCACTCACAGAAAGTCTTGGGATGCTTGCTTAATTCAGTAAATTTATTGGTTTCATAACAAAATCGTTACTTTATTCTTTTGTTTAAACAATATATAACACATTAGAAACAACTGCAATCACATATAACACCAAACATTTGTGTTTGGGATCCCTTTGGGAGCCAATGACTACAACTGCAAAAAAAATTAATAAAACGAAAATATCCATGCAGGTGATACGTGCAAATATATTAAACACTTCTGGTCACTGGACTTTTATCATATAGCCAATAAGTGCAGTATTGATACAGAATTAAGGATGAGTCCTAAGCCTTCCTGTGAGCTCTGTAAATGAAGGCAAAACCCAGCTACTACTGCATAGATAATCATGTCAATAACAAAAGGGCAATTAACAAAAACATTAAAGAATCGTATTGTACTGAAACCTTTATTAGAGGTACTGATGATAATCTAGGGTATTAAACACTGTAGAGTATATCAGTGGAATTGCAGTGGGTATGAAATGTCCACAGATGTTTATTAAAATCTCATCTTTTGTTGATGCAAAGACCAAAATCAAGATGCAGTTAAAACTCCTATTAAACTCATGCAGCCAAGGAATTGGGTTTTTTTTCCCCATTTTCTGTTAAAAATGGTCCATTTCCTTTCCACTTACAGTGTTGGATATGAGATCTGATTAAACATAAATATAGGCCTGTGGGTTTTTCTGCTGATTTTAGCCTTTACATGAACTATAGCTGAAATTTCAATAAGGACGTGTATAGCACAGAGTACAGGCAGGACGGTGCTCAGCAAGATCGCAACAAGGGCTGTACACGGCATTATAATGCCGGCCAGTTTCTTTATCAGACAATGGAGTGTTTTAACAAGCAATTAGGTCCATTAGCAGTTGATTGGAGTTTTATTTGCCTATGGCAAAGCAGGAAGAATTCCCAGAGCAGGCCTCCGCTCAGCGACAGGGGACTGTCTGGGGGCAGATTTAACAGCGTCACATTTGTTGACGCTGACAGCGGGGGGGAGGGGGGGGGATGGGGGGTGAGTGGCAGTTTCTTTGCTTTGTTAATTAGTCCCAAAGCTGTAATGAGCAATTCGCATAAACACTGATGATTTACATTTCAAGCCTGCGAGGGGACCTGTCACAGTGACAGTGGCCTTACGCTGGCTTGCTTACCGCGGCTGGCGTAAAAAAAAAGAAAAAGAAAAAGACCTTGACCTCACGCTTGTTACAGAGCGCCGTGCAAAAGAAGAGCAACAAATTATTTGTTAATTATGTTTCTTTAAAAATTTGATGGATTTCTTTGGGTTTTAAAGAACAGCAACACATATAAAATAACAATACGCGTCGACTCAGAATTCTGCACAACATCCCGGAATTCTGCTCGGTCTAATTCATTCCATGTGTGAAAGCAAAATCCAAGTCGGAATCTCAGACATTCAAGCCTCGACTTGGCAAACACAGAGAAAGGAAAAATGGCCTTCATGTGCCAATATCACATCTTTGGTTGGGCCCCGTCAGTCATCACTGCCGACATGAGAAGGTATCCGAGCGCGTGACGGGAAGCCCGTTATCCCGCCGCGTCGCACGCCGGGGCTAGGCGGGCCCTGAGAACCGGTGCTGGAAAAGTTTAAATGTAAAATTAAAAAGCCGGTGCGACACGAACAGAGAGCAAGAAGGGGGCCCCCCAAACCCCCCAAAAACAGAAATATTTATATTTACATTGTAAAAATAATGTGGCGATGGGGTGTGACCTTTGACCTTTGACCTGTCTTCCAAGGCCTCTTTAAAGCCTTACAATGACCTTATTGACAACCGAACTGCTAAAAAAAAAAATTGTATGAAAACAGTAAAATGATCTCCCATAAAAGCACCATCCAGATAAATGTACTGTTTTTAAATAAGGCACAAATATTCAGTTGGGTTTCATCGAGCTTAATGTAGCACCTTTGCCAGCATATTGAGCCCATGGTCCAACAGGTTCACTAGGTGCTAATCAGGTAACTAATCAGACTAATCATCTGTTAGCAATTCAACATATAAACACATCAAAGCCCTTTTGTCAAAATAATTGCAGATCGCATCTGATTTCTTTCTGTTTCTGCTTCTTGTTTCCAAGACTTGCAACTACCTGACCATGAGCCTAGAATCGAAGAAAAAAGTGGCCATTAGTATCTATCAGGGGTCTTATCTGGACTGCTTCTCATCTCTGTATCGCTGTCTTCCTGGGCTGCCCATACTACTGTAACTAGGGTCTAGCCTAACAAAAGCAGCCTTTGTTAATCCAGTTTTGCTAATACCTTGTAGAAATAATGATGAAAGATGTGATCACTTTCATTTAAGGCATATTTTAATTGCAAATGAACTTACATACCTTTTATGTTTGGTATTGTGAGGCAGCAATAATTATAAGAATGGAATCACTTTGGAGGCGCCCCCGTCCCCGCAGAGGAGGCTGTACGCTGCGTTTATCGTCCCACTCCATCATTTTAAAGCTTATTGACTCCTCCAGTGACTCCCGGCTTCACTCCTCTCACCTCAGCTCACATTCGATTCCTCCCGGATGGATACCGCCCTCAAATAACTGCCATCAATTAAACTGCAACAACAAACGCACCGGTGGATGATATAATTAACTCGGCCTAATTGGGAGCTGTTCTTCATTAATGCTTGCCAGCTATCGCCCCGGGGGGGGGGGGGGGGGGCGGGGGGGGGGGGGGGGGGGGGGGGGGGGGGGGGGGGGGGGGGGGGGGGGGGGGG
>JAODKC010000123.1:72472-84657 GCA_026777985.1 Mormyrops attenuatus | reverse complement strand
GGGGGGGGGGGGGGGGGGGGTGATGGTGTTGGGGGGGTTGGTTTGGGGGGGGGGGGGGGGGGGGGGTTGGTGGGGTGTGTTTGGGGGGGGGGGGGGGGCGGAAAGGAGAATCAGAATAGCGTTAAAGTGGGGGGCCTTGGAGCCATAGACTAAATAAAGCCTGATCCTTTCACAAAAAAAATTTTACGTCTTTTTTTTACTTACTTAGTGTAGGTGGGCAGCTTGGCCTTCAGAAGCTGTTATATTTGGATGTGGGGGTTGGAATATAAAAGCTACACGCATGGGCATCCAAGGTGGTTAATGTCTGCGGGGATCTGTTACCTGGCCAAACATTCCCGGTAGATAACCGGCACAGTGGAATCTAGCAGGAAAGTGAATGAAAAATGTACAAATGTCATTCCTCTGGTGAGTGACTTCAACATTGGCACTTAGCAGAGCGTTTTGAATAGTTGAGCTGATGGATGATGATGGAGAGAAGAACTGATGGAGAGAAGAACAAGGCGGGCCACCACAGCCTCACCTTCATCCTGCCTATGTCACAAGTTTCATCTTCAATGCGAGGATCAAAGGTCCCCCATCTGTCCAATGCGGAGCAGGCTGTGAGGATGCCTTCCTGTTCCTCTGGCTGGCTCCTTTAACTCTGCTCCTTTAACTCTGCTACTTTAACTCTGCACCTGTAACTCTGCACCTGTAACTCTGTGCCTTTAACTCTGCACCTGTAACTCTGTGCCTTTAACACTGCACCTTTAACTCTGCGCCTTTAACTCTGTGCCTTTAAGTCTGCACTGGCCTGGATGCATTGAGCTGCTTCTAAAGGCCATACACACAAAACACGGGACCAAGAGTTGGGATGTGGGACGGCATGAGGGGGATGAACTGTAAAGTGAGCCTGCCGTCCATTCCGGCAATGACAGAACAACAACAGAGACCAGAATGCGCTTGGCGAGGTTGATGCTATCCACTGTTAGTTTCTATCATTGACCAGGCTGCAGCAAGAATGCACAACTGTGTTTGAACCAATTGCATTCATGCATGCAAAAGCTCGTAAGTGCAAAAACGGGAGGATAAATGTGAATTCCTGAAAGCCAAGACATGCAACCATATAAACTGAAAAATCTGAAGAGCAAAATAAATCTGAACAGAGAATAACAGAACATATATTTCCCGAAGTATGAACTATAATTAATGAGGACTAGAGCTGTGACACATTTAATGTAAGATCTTATATATTGTAATAAAATCAAACAGGATATTTAGCTGTCACAGAGGTGAAAAAAATGTTGCAATCTTAGATCAAGTATCAATTTGATAATTCATTTTAAGATTTCTGCAAAACCAGCAGTAGATCTAAATCTGAATCTTAATCTAATCTTAATCACTTCTAAATGATTACTTTTATTTCAAATGTGAACTGATGTTATCAATGACATGCATTTTAAAATAAATTATTTCCTTGGTTATTGAAAATAAATGATCCAGCATTATCTAGACTACAGCTTTATTTTATTTTTATAAAAGAACTAAACCGCACTAAAAATAAACTGAACTTAAAATTATCTAAAATAAACTGAAAATAAAATTAATTCTCTTATAAAATACAAATACACTAATAGAACAACAAAATCATGTGTTTCTGTTGTATATCTAACCAGGGGAGTTTCTAGCTATGGGACAAATCAGCTTGACATCGGGGCTAAAACACTCGATCGGACCTAATGACGCCAGTATATTTAACCGTTAATTTTTTAACGAATCATATATTACATATATGTATTTTACATATATTTCAACAAAATATGGAAATGATTTACACCCCATATATAATGCAATCCATCTGTATATATATATTATACATGAATGATAAAAATCTTTCATGCAATACCCTTTTATTGTTTATTTATATAGTATTTGTCTATTTTATCTGATATAAATTTAACGTCTTATTTGAAAAAATTAACTAGATATAAGGGAGGTTTTATTTTTTGTTAATACGTGTAATGTTAAAACAAATAGATTAAAATTACCTAAATACATGGGTTTTTAAAATATGTTCGAATGTAACAAAAGGGCCACCGGAAGATCACGCATGACTGGCAAGGCCGCTGCAGGCGCGTGCGTGCGCGGCCGCAGAGCCCGGCGCGTGCTGCCTTGCGCCGTACAGATCGCACATTGTACACAAAATGCACAGTCCCCGAAGTGGCACGAGTAAGTGAAGGACAACAAAAGGTAACGGGGAGAGACTCCTGACCTGGACGCCATGGCAACCACTCTCCGATTGGTGGGCGGAGACCATTCGATGCCGAGGGGAAGCGTTTGTGCTCCGCGGCTTTGTTGCTTTAAATGTCTGTAGCTACTGAATGTAATGTGCATGTAAGGCAGAACGACCGGCGGGTAATAAGCAATTAAATGTAATGCAAGGAACAAAAGCGGCTATAGCCGGTTTATGAAAAAGAGGGTATTAGACATTATGCTGCTGTCCAAAGATACACTGACTACAGCTCACAGTGCACACTGAGTGCGCACTTTTTATTGCATTATTCTATTGTTCCAATATTACCCCAGTGTTAAAGCCGAGAAAATGTATTTTGCATATACTTCATGTACCTTGCATTTTGTTTGCAATGTAAATTCTTTCTTTAAACAAATTTTGAAATTCATTCATTCTTTTTTTTTTAATATTTCATTTACAGCAGCAGTGAAAAGTCACCGTAGAACGTCATGACTGAAAAATAATCCGTTCATATCTCATTAACAAAAATGTAATGTTTTTATTCACATCTTACATGTATAGCATGTAAAATACATGCAAAGCAAGCACACACATATTTGTGTGTATGTGTGTGTGCATATTTTGTTTCTAATATATATATACACATATATACATATATATTTTAAATTTTATTATCAATAATATGATAATTATTAATATGATTATATTATGGTTAATAATAATATGAATTATATTAGCATACATTATTAGCCCCTTACACTCAGTATCATTTGAAAGTACCGCTGTAAGACCATCTCTCACAACATGCTTATTATGTAGAGATTTTAACAATTAATTTCTAATATGTTTAGTCTCCCAGGGACCTATTTGCAAGCTCTCGTTTGTAACGTAATAATTTGTTACTCCTTTGCCAGTGTGGAGCACATAAATCTTCTTCATTTGCGTCGCTCTCCCGACGGTTCTCACTTTGGTTTTACTCTCATAAAGCGCCGCAGGTCTTCTGAGGGAGCAGCATCCACGCTTCTCGTCCCTCTGAAAGAGCCCCCTCATTCTCAGCCCCAGCTAACTGAGCAGATGCAGAATACTGTTACATGAATGATATCAATGGATTATTCTAGTGTTTTCCAAGTACATATTTGACAAGGGGTTGGTGTTACCGTCTCTTTTGTAATTTCCATATCGATATATATCATGTTTATATGATTTCCTTAATGCATATTTCCCCCTGTTTTCTACTGTTGATTGTCTTACAGCAATTAATTTCTTTATGTTTTCTCTGTGTTTGAATGGGTGCATATCTGAGCATGTTGTTGAAACGGTGGGATAAATGAATACAGGGCCTCTAAATGTTAAATTTCAGGTTTCAGGTGCCAGGACAATCCTGGCATGCTTGACTCATATCAGAATTTTTTTAATGGAAAAAAAAAAGAAAACAAATAAACCATTTAGAACCATCTAGAAAACTCATATTCTCTCTGAAGGATACAGATACTAGGTGCCTGAGCCTCGTCACTAATTTCAAATATTCATAACGTTCAACTGCTGGCGCCCTCCCATCTATTGAATTACAGCGTGGATTGCCGTGCCTGACCGATGATGCTTACAAAAGCAATCTGCCCGCCACCCCTCCGCAGCAGCCCCCCCAACGTCCCCCAAGCAGCACGCACAGCACTAGGAAAGGCCACATGAGAAAAGGCCGACATACGAATAAAGGTGTGTAAGATAACCGCCTGGTTATCAGCGTCTGGCGGAGATGACAGCGATGGCGCTTCTGCTCTTTACTGCCCCCTGCATTTCAAATGATGGAAATAAAACCCCCCAAAAATAAAGGGGATCCAAATGTTGCCTATCCCATAATAGCCAGGGATTTTCATTAATTATGGTGAGGCTGGCGAAGCCGCTTGTCCATCTCGCCTTCTTGGTTAGACCAAAGCAATCCAGACTTGCCACAGCACCCCATCTGGCAGTGACGCAGAACTGCACGGTCACAGTGCGTCACATTCAGTAATGCTGATTCGATGGGTCCATCTATTGGATGATTCTGGCTCGCAAGATGCCCAGCGCGAGGCCGTCACCTTTCCAGCTCGAAAAGTTTTGTAGGATGGCGCAAAAATGCAACTGAATATCTTCCTGAAATAGCTAACGATTTACATCAAGTGAGATTTCAGTGCTTTAGCTATTCCTCAAGGCTGCCTCCCCCCCAAAAAAAAGCCCGGCTGATAATTGTGCCTGCTCTTACGTCATCTATGAGGCCGTGTAATTACAGCTCTTAAAATCCAATCTGGTTGCGGCAGAATGGTGTCCTGGAGAAGCAGAGACCATCTGCCTAACTGTCACCACCCCGGGGGCGATATCAGCTCGGAACAATGGGCTCACTGACGTCTCCCCCCTCTCACTCACACGCGCGGTATCATCACGGACCCACTTTGTTTATCAGTAATCTCCCCCAACCCACCCCCCCGCATTCAGCCGGGCCCAGCTGCTGAACGGCTGTCACCCCAATGACACGCGCCACTCGCGGATTTGCAAAGAGTCTCTGGCCGCTCGCCGCTGCCGACGTTTTATCTCGGCGGAAAATGAGGAGCGACTCTTCAAGGTTTTTGGGGACCTTGCTCTTTTCAGGGTCACTCACAGCCGACCACGAGTCATGGCTGTTTCATTAAACGCTAAACGAAGTCAGAAAATGTAGAATGACCCCAAATGGTGTGGAATAATTCATTTTTACCATCATCTGTACTCAGCTGCCCGCTTTTAAGACCTGGTTAGTGTTTACACCCTCAACAGCCGCTATATATGTATCGAGACCCTCCATTAAACAGATTCAGTCATTGTACTGTGACTTGATAAGCTGAACTGTCTGTCTGTTAGAGAATCGCAGGTAAGACCCTCTTGCGTACAGTGGGCATAATGGGAGTCTGCTGTTGTATGTGCAGATCCGGGTAATATCAGACTGTCGCAGTGATTTCATAATGGACTGACAAATCAGCCATTCTTAGACAAGAGATGTCACTCGTGATGAATGCCATTTGACTGCACTTTCCCAGAATCCTTTGCAACAGACTGGTCTCTAAACATTTATTGTTCATTCTCAAATAACCCTTAAGACTTGTCTCAACAGAAAGAACATTCATTGAAATGTCTTATCTATTGATTTCTGTTTCGACTAGCATCTGTAGGAGAACCGGAATTACAAACATGTTAGTATTGTGTGTGTGTGTGGGGGGGGGGGCTAGATTCGGCTTTGCTGGGCCGAATCTTTCCTCTGCCCTCCTCCCAAACACTAACTTTGGGGATCTGATACACCTGAGTACTGCACTGTCAACCCCTGCGTGGCGCTGGGGGTAATTAAGGCCGGGGCTCCCGGGACGCACAGTCACTAAACAATCCGATCTAATGAACTATCGATCAGCGACAGTGAGATAAAACAAGGCGGCAGTCATTTAGAGAGCGCGCTGACTGCACACCTCACTGTCACCAAAGGCACAGGGGTGCAATAACACAAATCTTACTTATGACATTTATTTGCTTGTAAAAATCTCAGTGAATATTATAACAGCAAATAATTTCACTGTGTGCAGGTTGTCAAGAAGTATTGTAAATCAAGTGCCAATGCATGGTAATTTTAAGTTTAATCCTTTGAAACACGAAATATCCAAATTGACTACGTCAAATGGAAATCAAATTTGGGTTAAATTTAACCCTTATTGGCTTAAATGTAGTTCTTTCGCTATAAATGACGTATTTAGACTTAATTAGGCCTGTGTATTTGGGAAATCGCACCATTCTGTGATGCCGATGTGTTTTTGTTCTGCAGCCTGATGTAACAGCGCCTTTAAGAGCCGGGTAGTCAGAGGATGACCGGCCAGAGACAGGCTGCCTTTAAGACCTGAGTATTCAGAGGATGACCGGCCAGAGTCAGGCCGCCTTTAAGAGCCGGGCAGTCAGAGGATGACCGGCCAGAGTCAGGCCGCCTTTAAGAGCCAAGCAGTCAGAGGATGACCGGCCAGAGACAGGCCGCCTTTAAGAGCCGGGCAGTCAGAGGATGACTGGCCAGAGTCAGGCCACCTTTAAGAGCCGGGCAGTCAGAGGATGACCGGCCAGAGTTGGGCCGCCTTTAAGAGCCGGGCAGTCAGAGGATGACTGGCCAGAGAAAGGCCCCCATTAAGAGCCGGGCAGTCAGAGGATGACTGGCCAGAGTCAGGCCGCCTTTAAGAGCCGGGCAGTCAGAGGATGCGTCATCGACCCTCAGAAGCACCAATAGATGTCAAAAAGATTAATTTGAAAGGAACTGTGAGCGTTTTCCAGGTTATGGGCTACTGTGAAAACCTGCACACCATTGGGGGAACGGACAAACGGAAAGAAAACCTAAAGATCAAATACACTCTAAAAGGTAAACAAATAAACAAACGGTGGATTTGCGAACATAAACTTCATCCCTTTTTCAGGTTTAGGGATGCACTTTGATACCGGGCAGAGCTGGAATGGGCGTTTGGTGTGGAACCAACTGATTAGTCATGTAATATAAACCAATTTCTCATCTGTTTGAACTCTTGGGGAAACGTGGCACTGGGGAGTGAATGTTCAGGCAGAAAAATGCTTAATCAAGTGTGTAAAACTGACTTTTCTCTCTGAGCTTACACCTTTAAATTAACTGCCTTTCTGCGGGATTCACTTCCGTACCTCTGTGATGGCTGTGAGCAGGGTGCTGATATTATGGGAGGGATCCTTTCTAACGGGAAAATGTCATAGTTACGCTTTAGGCTTAAGGGCACCTTGCAATGTTATACTCCTCTATCAAGCAAAGTAAAGTCTCATTTTACCTTCTTTATATATAACAAATAATTATACTCTTTAAACATGAAATCATATAAATATCAATAGCTGAAAAATCCCATCTGTTAAAAAACAAAATTATATCATTGAAATGAAGTACGTTCTGTTATGCTTTAACACTGATTTATTCGTATGCACATTTGTGTATGACATGAATCCTTCATGAGCTCATATTTATCCGATGTTAGAAGAAGAAGCTACATTATCACGCATAGCTTTGTAAATATATCTGACCACAGGGTATTATATCGTTAATTTTTCACTGAATGAAATGTATAAATTACACAATAACCAAACACAGATGTTATCGGTTAGCGTACAGCCAGCATCCAGAAGCTGCATGTACCTAAGTGTGCAGGGGGATCAAGCTATGAAACTAAAGACAATGGCTATCGGTTTTCAGTTCCCTGTAAATCAGTGGCCAGATGGGTAGATGGGGGGGGGGGGGCTCTGATTTTAATGAAAAAGAAAATGAAATAAACATCTTAAACACCCAGTGATGGATGAGACTCCAGACAAGATTCAGGAACGAATAGTTTCAGTCATTTCCAAATGTGCTTAACAAAATTTACAAAGTCACCTAAATTCATCAATCTCACAAATGTTATGCACATAAATATTATTCTTCAGGTGCTACATTTTTTACTAAAAACTCATCTTAAAACTCAGTGATAAAACCACAACATTATTTCACACACACAGTACATGAACATAACATTGGGTTAGATACTTCAGATGACTTGATCTAGGAAGGACAGAGAGCAGAATGTCGTGACACAAAGCTGGGTGGAGGGAATGTGGACTTTATTTGGCTGTGGGAGTGGGGGGGCATGGGGAGTTTGCAAATATTCGGGTGTCACAACTGGGGAAAAACACAGAAGATCAAAGTGGAGCTTTGGGGATGTGATCTGGGCTCAAAAAGAAGCTGCAGTACCAAAGCCAAAGCCTAGGTGGCGCCCTAGACTAGCTTCACCGCTGGCACCCCCTGTCTGACACAAAGTGAAACTGGCTGGCAGTTGGCACCTCGTCCATAGATGGCACTTTGGGGGAGGCCGCCAATGTCGCCCGATGGGCTGACCGGCACAGCGCATATGATCAGTAATAAGGCAGAAGGACATGAATAGACGTCCGCATCACCTGACTTTGCCTTCTCGCACCACTAGAGGATCTAGTAATTATATAACTGCAGCTCAAACTGGATTCTTTTTCATTCAAAACATTTACATTACATTTAATTACATTTACTCCTGGTTCCATATAAGGGCATTTCAGCTGCAGTTAAGGACAGACAATGGTAAGAGTTAAGGGCATTTTTTATCAGGATCAGCATGCTATGCTATTAACCACCTGGAGTCAGAGGCCTGTCAGTCATTTTTAAGGTAGTCTGACATGCCTTGACATTTTAATATAAAAAACATTGATCCCAGTGTTCCGTATGCTTATATTCAGTATGAACACGGCACCAATAATCTGAGAGCATTAAGAATGTCTTTTATTTATTTTTTTGTTTAGTTTAGACCATGCCAAAAGTAGGCCAGGGTCTAGTAAAATAATCCCCTTCTCAAGCCCCTTCTAATTGCTCTGAATAGTACTGATTAATTCCTTGGAATAAATTGTGTAATTCTTTCATATGAAACAAAGCTAAGGGTTTACTTGCCAAGATATTTGACTTTGTGAATGAGTTATGTTACGGTTTGGATTTAACATGCACCGAAAGATTAAAAATTTATGGTTGCCGATTACCACGGATTATGCATCAAGAGAAACTGTTTTTGTTTTTTTACTTTTTTTTTTTGTCAAATTACTCTTTATAAAGCAACAGGGTTGTTGACTTGCATTTCACATCAAAGTGGCCTGATTTGGGCGTCTTAATTACACCACATTAATGCAAAAAAGTTTCAGTCTGATCCGATGATAATGTCTTCCAGCCACACAGATGAATCCTGAAAATCCGAAAAATCAACACGCCGCAAGCCGTGAAACGAGCGCATCTCTCCAGATCGTGCCTGCGAGCCCCGGCGATCAGCCTAATAATGTAATTGTTCTGTAAAAGCTTAATCAAAGTCTAATTAGCGCAGAAATAATTGATGTGCCTGGTGGCTTTGTGTACGTGACACAGGGGTGACATTAATTATTGTAATTGCGACAGCAGAAACACTTCAAAGTTATGCAGATGAGCCGCTCGTCCACACAGGCGGCTCATTCAGTGTCTGATGCAGTTTTGCACCCAGAATTGAAACTGGTGTACTCATCAAAGCACGGATCGGGGACTGAGACGTCAAAAAAAACCCAGACATCGGTACGATATCCCAGGGATAATCCTTAAACAAGAATCCTGTATCAATTTCGCTTGTGTCGCTGCTCAAAGCCCGCTTTCCTTACATTATGTAGGGCAACACACAGCTAAAACACAAACAGTTTCCACCCAGATCAGCCATTCCCCCAAGGCCATGTGAAAATCACTTTATATAAAGCCATGTTAGTCTTCACACATGCGTAAATTATAAGTGTAGATTTACCAAAAAAAGAGTTAATTTGTCGCTTTACTTTCAGAAATGTTCAATGCAGCTATTTTATGAGCGTACTAGCTCTAAGTAAATAAGGTAAGCTTATGTTGCGACCTAGAGGATCCTGCAAACGCCCATTTGACCCGAACATAGACGTTTACGGAACAGCTGACCGTTACCTGCTTTGAACCCACAGCGTGTCCAGTGATTTTGCACCTAACAGCTCGACATCATGGCAGTGGCGTTTTCGTTTGGTCTGGCCGCGTATTTTGTTACTAAGCACAGCTGATTGTACATATCATTTACATATTTTCTATCAGTTTATAAACAGGTAAAATAAGTTCAAAAATATTATAATGCACATATTTCTATTTTTATATTATAGACAAATACTTATAGTGTTAAAAATGTAGCAATGCAGCACAAAGTAAAATGTTATTCTGTTTTATCCGGCTTGTTGGAGTCATTTTGTCTAATGTTTGATGCATTTTTTAACTATATATTTAGTGAACTTAAACAAAAGCCTCTGGCAGATTAATAAGTGTAAATGTACAGTTTGTCATTTTTATTGTTTCCTTACAAGACATTCCTAAAAAATATGACTTTGAGAGGTGATAAAACAGACCCCCCCAGTTGCCCCAACTCCTGACACTCCATTATCAGCCGATTTGGAGTGGTCTTTCACTTGAGCAACATGGCTTCTGGGACATCGGCGAGGTAACCGATCAATACCCAATACTTATCCGGCACACTGACTTCACCCTACATGACTTTGGGCTCAGACTCTGACCTAAACTCTCCACTCGGTGGTTATGGTCATCGGTAAGAAGAAAACAAGAAACACTAGAATGTTTATGCATTAAACCGTTTGTCAGATTTCTGGATTTATGGGTCTGGTGTAATATTTGTGTGTGATTGATTAATGGTTGGCTCTTTCAAAGGCGCGCTACAGTTTTTAATGAGGATTGATGAAGTGATGGATGGTATGAATGCTGCCACTGAGGAACCGCAGGGATTTGCCCATTAAACCTCACGCTGCAACGAATTGCATTGCAGTCGTGGAGGTCTGACATCCATGATCACCTAAGCGCAGTCTTTCTATTTGGATGGCACATGTATTAAAAAATAAATAGAAACCTTTAATTTAAAATAATGTTTTTGGCATAATCTAACATGAAGTATCAGGACATCGCTTTATGTAAGTCTCATAATCTCAGTAATTCCTTGTGCCGGGTATCTGACTGGACCGCGGTGGTAAAGAGATTTTAATATATTCCCTGTCTCAGAGTAACCCACCCAGATGTGGTAATGTGTCTGTGTGTGTGACTGTGTGTGTGGGTTATGTATGTATTAAATTGTGGGGATCAAATGTCCCCACAATGTGATAAAAACTTGTTATTTTGGCAATATGGGGACCATTTTTTTCGGTCCCCACAAGAGGAAACTCAGTTTTATAAAAAATCCGTGACTGCGATCAAAAAACTAAAAATGCCATAAGTCTTGTATTTTGTTTGGATGCTTATGGTTATGGTTGGGGCTGGGTGGGGGTTAAAGTTATCATGCTGGGATAAGGGATTTGCCCCTAAGAAATGAATGGAGAGACCCCACAAAGATATGAATACAAATATGTGTGTGTGTGTTTATGTTTGTGTTTTGCACAGTCTTAGGAGGAAATTAGTGTTTGGGATTTGTATGTGGAAGACCTTGGCTTGCTCCCAGCCCAAAGGAGATTCACTGAGATTATGAGTCTTTTTGTCTCTGTCACAATATTTAACGACACTGGGCACAATCTGCAGGGCATGCTGGCAGGGCTGCGTTTACGCCATCGTGTCGGCTGAGTTTGCCGGGTCGCACAAGAGATAGCAAGGTGTGCCTTCGCACGCGAACCCAACCCATGAGCCGAAAAGACTCCGCTTAGCCCGCAAATGTATCGATCCGGCGCAAACGCCTCCGAACGGCCAAATAATGATGGGAAGCGTCTCTGCCAGGAGCGGCGTGAAGACCGGCTCACAGGAAACGGGCAATTTTAAGCTCCGCTGAAGACGCCCCACCCTCTGAAAGCAATACAGAGAAATAGCACGTAAAGCACAAGAACAAGAAGGTTTCACATTTTCAAATGAATATATTTGTAATGGTAACTTTTTACTTATGTATTTTTTATTATTTATGGGGACTGAACAATGAAAACAATCATACTTATTATGCTTTATATATATAGTTAAGCATAAAGGACAGGCAGCGCAGTCGCTCAGTGGGGAGCGCTCTTACCTTACACAGTTTTCATCCCACCGTGTGATTTGTATGTCCTACCTGCGCTGTGTAGTTTTCTTCCTGGTACTTATGTTTCCTCCCACAGTCCAAAGACATGTAGTTAGGCTAATATATGTCTTTTAAGTACATGAGTGTATCCTTGTGATGGACTGTCTTCCCATCCAGGGTGTCCCCTGCCTTGTGTCCTGCGATGGACTGGTATCCCGTCCAGGGTGTTCCCTGCCTAGTGGGTATTCCCTTCCTTGTCCCTGCTGCCGTGGATAGACTCCAGGCGGGGGGGGGGGGGGGGGGGGGGGGGGGGGGGGGGGGGGGGGGGGGGGGGGGGGGGGGGGGGGGGGGGGGGG
>JAODKC010000123.1:44595-68734 GCA_026777985.1 Mormyrops attenuatus | reverse complement strand
CTCCCCCCCACCCGCAGCAGGAGCCAGCGGCTTCGTCGATCAGGTCCTCCTGGGGACCTATTGGGTTTTCTAGGTCAGGCCCGAGTGCTGTCGTGTCGATTAGCCGGAGGTGTTAATGCTAGGGATACGGCGTAAGCTAGTCCGCCACCTATCTGATCGATGTCACTCCGACAAGTGGGCCGCCGTAGTCCTTAAATCTATCGACAAGTGCCATCGCTGGGGAAATTGGAAATAAGAACTGCAAGTAGACATTCGCTCCTTAATGCGTTCAGTTATAACCGGCCTCTAGAAGAGCTCTATATGGACGCAAATATTAAAAAAGCCACTTAAAACCACATGAACCTTAAGATACAAATATTTCATTTATTTGTTTTTGATGCAGGTACAGTCAGCTGGGTCCTGGAGACAGATTGGCTCACATTATTTAAAGTATGAGCTTTTGCTACTTGAGTACATTTCAGCCAGCTGTCGTTCGGTAACACAAGGCACAGTGTCGAAGCGCTATCGAAAGGGGAGGCCCCGCCACCCCCGCCGCCTCCCGTCTGTGTGTAGTGTCGCGGGTGATTACAGTGAATTAGCACTTAATCAATGACGCTAATTCAGAAGGACAGGTCCCCTGGCACCCTTCAAACTTCAGCCAGGCAAAACAGTTTCTGCAGCCACAGAGCAGCCATCTGTCTCGCCATCCCGCCAGCGAGAGGGGGCCCTTCCAGCTCAGCCGGCGCTAATGTAGCGCGTTAAGGCCTCGACAGCCCCCTGGGGCCCGCCTAATTGCCGCGCCGTGTTAATTACCCTGCAATTAGCAGCCGGAACTTCCAAGGGGCGATCGATGCATTAGCCTACCGCGATCCCACTGATTTGGAGCCACACTGCCAATTTCTGACACCCCCGGTGATAACCGGTCCGGCAAAACGGGCAGGAAGAAAGTGCGGCGCAGTCTGTGCGGTCCACCAACATCCCACGATAAATAAAAAAGTTCTTCCAGAGGCCATTTTTTAAGTATCCCATTTTCTTGGGGATCCATCGACTGCCAGTGTTCTTTTTTTTTTTAGGGACACTGCACTGGGCCCACGGCGTGACGAATAGCGCGTTCACATCCACGTGCGGGAACAGGAGTGCGCCTGCTGTTGGTTTATCTTTATAATTAGGGATGATGTTGTTTTAAAGGCAACGGGCAATCTTAACAAGGCTACGGTCTATTTAAAAGTCACTGCTAGAATCACAGAAAAGTACCAGTGACAATCACTGAAAGGTTTAATAGCTTTTCTGTCTTGTTCTTAATTTGCTGAAATCACAAAATCAATAGCTGCAGCTCGGTTGTGTGCCGCAGGTTTTACTAATTTAAGATTAAGTCTGTGGCAAAGCAGCCCTCAGCTCCAATCGTCTCTGCACACTCAGGCAACGCATATCCTGTAGCTAAAACGTCCGTCACATTTATTTACTCTATTTGCAACATCACTGGGACATTTTCAGTGTCTGAGACACAGGCTGCGGCTCTCCAGAAGGTTTTAAGTTTGACTCTGTAATGGTCACTATCTTTGTTACACATCAGGGATTCACTTGTCGTGATTGTAGGCGGCATCTAAAATTCTTTCTTTTTTAACTCAATGTAAGATTACATAACCAGTGAACAGATACACATTTTTTTAAAACAACATATATAAAATAGTTTGTTCTGAGAAATTCACAAAAATAGATTGATCTGTTTAATTATTCACCAGCAGACACCAAGGCAGACTCCTTTCCTTGCAGATTGTTAAGTTTGTTGCAAGAATAAAAGAAATATTGTGAGGTTTTATGTCTCAGAAACTGAGCTGATGTCATGTAACTGCAAGGTCATTGTGTGCTGTCGCTGAAATAATATTACGTTTTGGATCGGATTAAAGGGAAATTATTCTGGATATAAAGAATGTTGTATGCTGAAGTAGGGTTTTGGCCAGTCAGTATGAAATCTGCAAAATTAAAAAGGAATGGATGAGACCAAAACAAATAAACAAACAAAAACAAACACATGGGACCAGTGATTCAGCACAAAACTGAAAAGTGACTGTAAGCATCTCCTGAGCTTACCTCCTGCTCCTAACCACAAGTCTTATAAGTGTTTCGTTTTATTCTGGAAAATTTTAAGTACTTTGTGACTTAATATTTTGTGCATTTATAAATCAATAAGCAGATTTCCTCAAGAGTGAAATATCTCAAAGGACCGCAGAGTAAGCGGCTTTTAAAGTGACTTTTGTTCCACTGTACAGTGCTGTCACAAATTAATTTTGAGGACACCACAGAGGATATATTTTTGGTCGGTATTGATTTTTTTTTCTGATTGAAGAAAATTAAGACGCCGACATGACATCATGGATGAGGAAACAGTGACAACTGCCGGTAGCAGGTAGAAAAGACATTCTCTTTATGCATCTTTGTCTTTAAATGGTACTCAGACCTTATAAATTCACGGATTTGAAAAAAATCGTTAAAGAGCGATAAGAAATATATCAAATCAAATTGCTCTAATGAACAGATTTAGCCTTAAAAATGGAAAAAAGAAAGATCATAATATATATATTTGTTGAAACAATGGGTCTGTGTAAAGGTCTGTATCATATAATTTGATTTTGTATTCGTTCACAAACTTTTATGAAATCACTATTGTAGGGATCCTAAATACACTGTTAAACGCTAATATAGTGAAACATTCATAACCCAAGGAGAAAAATAATGTAAAGAACCTGGCCGTCGGCTCCTCTATACAATTATTCGAAACGCGTCTCCGCTGAACACAACTCTAACGCGTTTGGGCTGCGGTCTTATTCTGCCGTGCAATATTTACAGCTGTTTTCAATATCTCGTTAGACATCGATGAGATTGTATTTGCCACTACTAAACAAAAACGAAACAACTACAAGTTTACTATTTGTGCGTGGGTGGTAGGGGCAGATAGAGCAGAAATGCGAATCTAAAATTCAGCAGTAAAATCAGGTTCACGACGTGACAAGTAGAATGAAAAAGGACGTCAGCAACCAAGCGAAGGAAGTGCGTCCAAATGTATAAAATGATCTTCCCCCAATGCTGTGAAGCGCAGAACAGTTCCGAGGGAGCATTAGCAAGCTAATACCACTGTCTTCACGCTGCATCTTTTATGATCGTTATATCCTTTGTCCGTTCTGATATAAATCAGTTTGCATGCTGTCAGGTGCTGCGGTGAGGTAATCTTGCGTTTCTTTTCAGGACGGAGAATGACATGTGAGCTTCGGGAAACTTACAATGCAGATACCAAACAGCATAAGACCTCCTGTGTGCTGCTGACACAGGGAATGAGCATCAAAATACGGGCAGTGAACGAATAACAGATGTGTATCTTAAGGGTGCTTGGCTCCTGTGATATCAGAAAATCCAGCCAATTAACAGGGCACAGTCTGGTCCTCAATCAGACATGAAAAATGTGAAGACAAAACAGGGCTTTTTCAAAAGACGTCGGTGATTTGACAGTCAGTGGAGTGAATTTTAAAACATTCTAAATATATTTATGTATTTATTGCATACAGCCTATGTTGTGATAATTCCTTAAACAGGAAGTGAGAATGTTGCCCTACTGACTACCTTCCTGGCAGATGCGCACAGTGTGTCTCTATTGCCCTTGAGTCTCTCCGAGGGTCTGCTTGCCTGTGTACATATATGTGCACCCATGTGTGTACATGCGTGTATTGGTGTATGTGTACATGTATTTGTGTACCTGTACACGTATGTACCTCTGTGCTTATGTGTATATATGTGTATGTATGTGTGTACAGTATATGTGTACCTGTGTGTATGTGTTTACTTGTGTGGGTATGTGTGTACCTCTGTGCGTATGTGTATGTATGTGTGTATATGTGTATGTATGTGTATATATGTGTATCTGTGTGTATGCGTGGATCAGATATACATTTCATCGTGGGGACCAAATGTCCCCAAAATGTCATAAAAACCTGTTATTTTGACATTGTGAGGACCATTTTTCAGTCGCCAGAATGGAAAATTCAATTTAATAAATATCTGTGACTGCAATAAAAAAACTAAACATGCCAAAAGTCTTGTATTTTGTTTGGTAACTTATGGTTAAGGTTAGGGCTGGGTGGGGGTTAAGGTCGTCATGCTGGGATTAAGGTTTGCCCATAGAAATGAATGGATGGTCCCCACAAAGATATGACTAATAATAATAATCAATACTTTACTAATCCCGGTGGGGAAATTGTCTTTATGCCTCCCTCAACTTGCTCTTTGTGGATTAAGTTGTCCGCGAAGGGCTGCCACCGGTGGCAGTGCCCAGGGAGATGGGGGTTGAGGGCCTCGTTCAAGGCGACCTTCTGATTATAGGCACACAGGCTTAGCCCACTGAGCCACACGCTGCCCCCTACAGGTCTGTGTGTACCTGTGTGTGTGTGTGTACTTGTGCACGTAGGTGTATACGTGAGTGTGTATGTGTGTACCTGTGTGTATATGTGTGTTGGTTGGGGCGTGGGTTCCTTCGTCTCAGCAGCAGACAGGGAGAGGCGATATTCCACAAAGTACAGAGACGCAGCGCTGTGGTCTCTGGACACTCCGAAATTGTAGACCGCCACCGAGCTCCATACTGCACCCCTACAATAATCCAGTCTTCATTGAAACCCACCTGCCTACCAGACACCCTGACGATCGTCCTTAATTTCTGGCTTTGAGATGACGCCTTGGATTGCACCGGCACATCTGGGAGTCATTACTGCCGTGCAGGAAAACCTGGGAAGGGGGAACATCTGCACACGCAGGAAGGCTTCGGAAAGCAGGCGCTCGGTTTACACGCTGGGTGCAGAATTTGACACAGTCGGCTTTTTTCGTCTGCCTTTCCTGCATTCTTTCTTGCAGAGCCGTGTCCTTCCTCCTCTTTATCGGCGTGGCTTCGCAATTTCCATTCTCTTCACCGAGATCCTGATGGCCCGCTTTCATTTCCGACAGCCTGCTGGACGGTGCGGCTCCCCGCTGCAGAATGCTAATTTCAACCCCCCCCACCACTGCCTACCTACCCCACCCCCACTGACAGCAATCTCGCCTGTCACGGGGGCAGAATGCAATCTCTCATCCCGGGATATGAATTTCTGATCAGCGACCGGCCGACTGCCATCAGGGCTTATAGTAATCCCGCCGGGGCGGCCTCCATTCCCAACGCCGGTGGTAATGGATGGAAGCTTGCGGCTCTCGGAGCTCGTCGGGAATTCCATGCCGAAACAAGCATGTGCCGGTGTGCCCCGAGTGGCCATTGGAGGCTGTGCACCCCACCCATCACCTTTGTTTTGAAGTAGTATCATCTTACTGGTACTGGTACTGGTATTGTAGTAATCAGAAGTGGAATCTAAAAAAGCAACAAACAGATTATTGCATCCCTTTGTAGAAAAAACATGAGGATAAGTCCATACCCAGGGGCCCCAGCCCTGCCTCACACTGGTGGTTCTGGTTCAAGATCTTCGGCTGGAAGCTGGGCCCCTCCCATTGCCGTGGGGCCCTTTGATCGCACATCAAGGAGCTGTCGAGCTGGCCGAAGCCCATGTTAGCCCAAGACACACAGAGTGCCTTCCCGTAAAGGTCAAGGGAGTGTGTTGCGTCGCCACAAGACCAAATGAAGATCGCAAATGTTGGCTGACGATTTCGGGAGACGTATCCATATTAAACATCGCGGCCTGGCGAGAGGGCACCTTGGGACCCATCTCTGAAGTAGTGGGGGGGCAGGGGAGAGGACAGCTTATAGTCCGCAAATTCAGGCCGGGAGGCTTTCTGGGCGCTGCAGCCCACGTAAAATAAGAAGTGCAGAAATACGTGCCACCAAGCCCAGGATCAACGCGCCTCCTTCCTGTCAGGTAACAGTGACAGTATGTAGTGAAAACTATCCATGAAAATTATAGGCTCGTGCTTGATAAAATCACATCTCCCTGCTTGCTGTAAGTCTACATTAAATGGAGTACAGAGAAAAATAAGGATATCAAAGGCACGAAGGTTTCGTTTTGTCGGTGACATATACTAGCGAGTGCTGGTAGTAGTACTAGCAGAAGTAGTAGCTAAACTAGGTAGCGGGGAGGCATAATCCAGGGCGTTACAGCACATTTAGGTTCAAATAGAGGAGCGACGTGTGAAGTGAGAGCTTCACCACTGACGCGGGCTGATGACATCACTGCCCCCCCCACCCCCGAGCTGACCACTCCCTCCATCAGCCAATCAGCCAGGCCTTGGTACATTGCGAACTCAGTATGGTGACAGACACTTGTACTTATACACAGTAAAGGTATCTTTATGCACCAAATGCAAACATATTGTGTTTAAAGAACATTAAATTAAATTAAAGCCTTTGAAAAACATGTTCAAATATCTTTTAGTTTTGTTTGTATTATAGTAATAGTAATAATAGTATTACTGTCACTATTATTAACAATACTATAATTTTTATTATTATTATTATTATTATTATCTGAAATATGAAATGTCTGCCGTTGTTGTTAGATATTTCTTTTGTATTTTTGATCATATATAAAATACAATCACAGCATGCTAAAAGAAATATAATTAATCTCAACTAATCAGAAAGATTTTTAAAATTAAAATATACATTAAAATAATTCAGTAGCCCCCCTAAGGTGGCAGATAAAAGAAAAAAAAACAATTGGGCTTTTTTCAGTACATAGCGGACACTTTTTAAAAGTGTGGCATTCCAAGAGGTGTATTATTCTGAGCAATATCTGTGCCGGACGGGAGTAACTGGTGCCTGTAACGCCTCGTGAGCTCTCACGGAATACCGCCGAGATGCCATTCCCCTTTTAAGCAGGAATACGCAGAAATGCTGGTATTAATGAGCCGGGATGAATTTCTGCCACTTAGCATTTATTTTTTAAGGAAAGTCACCTGATCAAAAGAGTGCAGCTCCATTCGCTTCGGGACTCGGGGTATTTGCTGGAAGGCCAGCGGACCCCAACACCCTTTTCAAGCGATTCAATTGATCTCGTGAAGACAATGAGGCATTCTGGGTAAAAGCAGGGGAGAGGTGCGGGAGAGAGGGCGCGATCTTTGCCTGTCACCTGCTGCCAAATGCGTGCAGCCTCAAAGACATCATTAAACAGAGAGGGACTGGCTCTTCTTTATCTGGAGGAAATTCCAAACAAAGGGGTGGCTTAATGTTATGAATTCAAATATCTACACAAGCACGGAATGCCCGATAGTTGTTGTGATATTAGATGTATTTTTTATTTAAGGAGAGCGTTACTCTATATATTTAATTTTATGAATGCATAATCGAGAGTATCTGTAAAGTAGGCACCGCATGCTGTATTCTTTTAATGGCAAAATATGATACCGGTATTGGCAGCTTTGTTCGAATGATTGAGTGACACCCAGCGGCTGGAGCTGGGATTGCACCAGGACATTTAATTCCACCGCAAACGAATGATGACCAGAAAATGGTGTTTTAAAATAAAATAATAATAATATGTTTATGTATTTGACATGTTCTTGGCTTATAGCGCTGTCAGCACAGATACCACCATGAACTGAAGATCACTCATAATGAAAATTAAAGCCACAGACTTTAAGGGTATTTTTCCCTGCACTGTTAAAGGAGGCTGTGCGTTCATCTGCTTGAAAACGCCACACAGCCTCATCCAGGCGCCCCAGGGCCTTCATTTTGACCCCCTTTGTCCATCAATTCCTTTCTTCAAATGAATGTGCATATCAAACATTCAAGCTGGGGGCACAGGGGGGCTGGATGGTATAATGAATAGCAATGAAAAACACAGACACAGAGCAGTAAAACAGCGAATGCCCCTGTCAGTAATACTCTTTTCAAGCCAGGCGCTGGCTTTGAGAGCCCACATCTGGTTTCCTTAAAATCCAGAGTTCTAGGAATGTCTGGCATGTTGCTTCTGCTGTCTGTGTCCATGCAGAAGCTGCGGATGTCAAACTGTGGCCTGACAGCGCAGTCAGGAAACCCATGCAGCACAGAGTGGCTAGCCGCAGTCCCCAGAATGGGGAGCTCTCTGCATCCACCTCCCCACAGACAGGCCCCGATGCCCCAATGCCTACCGGCCACAATGCATACAGGACCCAACGCATACAGGCCCCGATACATGCAGTTCACAATGCATACAGGTCTCAATGCATACAGGACCCAACACATACAGGCCCCGATACATGCAGTTCACAATGCAAACAGGACCCAATGCATACAGGTCTCAATGCATACAGAACCTGATGCATACGGGCCCAGATACATGCAGGTCACAATGCATACAGGCCACAATGCATACAGGACCCAATGCATACAGCACCCAATGCATACAGGCCCCGATACATGCAGGCCCCAATGCATACAGGCCTCAATGCATACAGGCCCCGATACATGCAGGCCCCAATGCATACAGGCCCCGATACATGCAGGTTCCAATGCATACAGGCCACAATGCATACAGGCCCCAGTACATGCAGGCCTCAATGTATTATCAGCTAATGTGTCACCAGAAAGCAACTGAAATGTGACAAATGGGATGTCCAGTTAGAAATGTAACATACAAGCAACAGAGACATGAAGTCCCCCTTAGTTTGTCTCATCAGGATGCCAGCTTTTCTTTGAAAACAAAGACACAAACATATAAAATACTTCAAGATGCTATTAGACCAGTTACATTTAAATACTGGCTTCCACTGCAATTAAAAATGCCAAGCACTTGCTTGTTAAAAGCCTTTTTAAGGTCAAACTTCATTGTTATTACTTACAGAGAATCATGTACAATTTATTACAATTATAGACTCAAAATGATTACTTTCAAGTAAATATGTAAATAACTAACTACATTGTGGACATCCATTTTATTATTAATATTTTTTTTACTTTTCAAAACTGCACCAAATTAATACAAACTACCTCTATACTAATCACAGGGTTTCCCTAAAATTATAAAAACTGAATGAAGCATTTGTCCACCAGTGTTATTAATCATGATTGATACACACTATTCCGGGTCGCTACTCGTGCGGTCGACCGGCTGGCTAGTGGGCGACGCTTGTATCGTATTATTTTCGTTCTGTATGTGTGTGCGCTGCTCCCTATGCCTTGAATTGCCCCTCGGGGATAAATAAAGTTCTTTGAATTGAATTGAATTGAATTAAGTATTAATTAATACACATTCTTTATATATTTCACAGTCTACTTACACATACAGAATAAAAGAGCTTTATGCTGAATACACCTCCAGAGGTGGAAAGTTCAGGTCCAGAAAGTACAAATCCAGACCAAGAGTTTGTTTCAGCTAACCAGTTGAGTACACTATGACTGAACTCTTTATGTTCGGCTGGTTGGTTAAAACAAAATCTTGGTCTGGATTTGTACTTTCTGGACCTGAACTTTCCACCTCCATATGCCTCATTTATTTTTGAGACTGATGCAGTGATGTGCTGCCCAAAATCCCAGTTACACCGTTACGCTGGAGTTTGCTGCAATCCCAACAATGGCCACTAGAGCGTGCTGTTGGGGGAGCCGCGATCTGGCACGGCCTGTAGAGACAGCATGGGGGAGGAACTGGCAGTCACCTTGTACATCTCAGCAGCCGGGCCCTGCGGTGGCGACGGCACGGGTGTCTCCGGGGCGGCTGGGGCAAAGGGAGATGCTCAGCTTAGTGTTTTGAGAAAGAGGGAATCAATCGCTGCGGTAACATTTCCCCAGTGCCCAAGCCCTGCTTCTTACAGATCTGCTCGACGTGCACGGGGGCTGGCAGTGAGCTGATAAGGACAGTGTGACCCGTCAGGGGGTCCGGAGCCAGCTGCGGGTGACCGGAGTGAGGCAGGTGGGGGGGCTCCGTGGCCAGGCCTGGGGGAGGACAGGCACTCAGTCACGCGACACTTCGACTCCATCAAACAACAACTTGAGGCTCCTGGTAATAAGGAAGCCATAAAAGCTGATGCAGCAAGCGCTCCGCGGCTGAGTCACGCAGAGTCAATGATAAACAGAGAGGACAACCGTGCACCCAGGGAAGGCCGGACACCCTCCCACTGAGCTCCCCCTCCCCCGTGCGGCTGCTTTTTTCCTGCTCTAATTCCACCTGTTCCTCATTCCCCATGGCGGATATAAATAATGCATTTTATTTTTGCCTGGGGAGTGTTGTCAGACCCATTCGTACCCCTCGACGTGCGCCAATGAAAATAAGACACTGTTCCCTAAACAAAGATCACCTTCCCTGCATATCCTACGCTTCTGTCGACTGCACCAATTAGAAACAGCCACAAGATGTTTACACTCCCGAAGACGTGGCATTCCAGGTTAGCTATACAGTGGTACCTCGGCCCATGAACTTAATTCGTTCGAGGAGTCAGTTCACGACCTGAAAAGTTTGTGAGCTGACTCAATTTTTCCCATTTAAAAATAATTCGTTCAAACCTCAGAATGATGGAAAACACAGAACATACGTTTTTTATACATTCCACATCCGTTCTTGGGCATGACGTACACTTCTTTGTGTTTCGGGTGGTTCTTTGTGGTGCTTGCTTTGTTCGCAGCCTGAAACATGGTTCGTGAACCAGTACCAAAAATTTCGAACATCTGGTTCGTAACCCCATTTGTTTATGAACAGGACTGTTTGTGGTTCGAGGTACCACTGTACTTTTCACTAGTTTAATAATTTGGAAAAGGTAATCTGCAGAAGTACAATGAATGAAAGCTAATATAAAGATTTTCTGTTGGCCAATTAAAACTTTCAGTTGGTTCGACAATAAAAAAAAAATACTGAGTTTGCCAAATGTCAGCCTGTTGGGAGTTCTTGCCCTGCCCTACCTCCCAGCAGCATTTCCTGCAGCAGGTTGTCTATCTTGGCCAAGCCGAAGAGCTTGACAAACTGCAGCTGCTCAATCATCTGCCAGGTGATGCTCTGCAGGGTGGGCAGCAGCAGGAGCAGCTCGCCGAAGCGGCCGCGCGAGTCGTACTGCCGGTCGTTGATGTAGTCCTCCAGGCTCATCTGCACCTGGCAGCGCAGGGCCTTGATCTTTGACGAGTTGCTCAGGCTCTTAGCGTCTGGGACAGGGACAGAGCAGAGATGTCACACGTCGTGGGGTAAGTCACGTATCATCTATCCATCTTCAGCACCCGCTTGTCCTATTCAGAGACGTGGGGGTGCAGAGACTATCCCAGAGGCTACGGGTGCAAGGTGGGGAACAACTCAGGATGGGGCGCCAATCCATCACAAGGCATACTCACACACCAGTCACTCACACGCCGGTCACTCACACGCCGGTCACTCACACGCCAGTTACTCACACATGCACACCTATGGGCAATTTGGTAACTCCAATCAGCCTCAGCATGTCTTTGGACTGTGGGGGGAATCCGGAGTACCTGAAGGAAACCCCACAATGACATGGGGAGAACATGCAAACTCCACACACATAATGCCATGGCGGAGACTCAAATCTTGGTCCCAGAGGTGTGAGGCAACAGTGCTAACCACTGTGCCACCGGCCACCGCCGACAGCATGCATGTAATATGCAAATTAATATTATAAGCATGAATATGTGCATTTGTAAGGTCATACATCAGATGAAACCTGTACATTTGTAAGATAATATATATAAGTAAAATAGCCAAAGAATCTGCGTTCTATATCTAACCAAATACGTGTGTGTATCTTCATAAAACATATAGAAAACACTGTACTTTGTTGATATAACACTTGTTTCTTTTTGTAGCTCTTTGCAGTGCTGTTATCACTCCCTGGCGTTAATGATTAAACCCTGTAAAGGTTCCTCCTCATACACCTTTTATTGGCGCCCTTTGTTTGACGCGAACAAGCCTTACCTGGGTCAAAGAAAACGATAGCCTTGAGGGCGGCGTACTCGCTGTCGTCCACCTGGATGTCCTGGAACGGCGCGACCAGCTCATCCAGCACGCGATTGGCCACCCGGCTGATTTCCGGCTCATGGCAGTCACGCCGGATGACGTGGTCGGTACCTGGGGGCACGGTGTGCCAAAAATTACGATGGGCTGAGCACGCGGCCATTACTCAGAGCATCGATCTCTGGTCAGCAGGCATCGCTTTGGAACCCCGATTAGCTACCGACGGGGGTGATTACCCAGCAGCAGGACGTCTTTGTAGGGCATGGACCTCTTTGCCACCCCCAGGAGCAGCTGTTCCCCTGCATGGGCTCGCAAAAGGCAGACCTACATAGGGATTTTCAGAACAACAGGACACCCTTCAGCATGGGGAAAACGACAGACATTAAAAGGCCACGACAGTCAGCTCAGGTGTTTACAGTAACAGTCAATAAGCATGGGGGGAAATTAAGATGCTGCTCTGTAATTATACTATAAAATGATGATAATACATGTAGTCAATAAGGAAGTGACTGACATACTTATAATACTCATAAATGTGTTTTGTGGACACATAGCACATATATATGTATGTGTATGTGTGTGTGTGTGTGTGTGTGTGTGTGTGTATGTATGTGTGGTTGGGTGTGTGTTTGTGTGTGTGGTTGGGTGTGGAGTATGCATGCTCACACTGTGTCACTCAGGGTTCCCCTCACTATCATAAGACATGCAGTCAAGCTAACCCCGACACGGCCTGACACACCCCGTCACGGCCTGATATGCTCCGATGCACCCTGATACAGCTTGAAATGGCCCAACACGCCCGATGCACCCCGATACAGCCTGACAAGCCCCAACACGCCCCAATGCACCCGACACAGCCTGACGCCCCAATGAGGCCCAGACACGTCTAGACATGCTCCGATGCACCGTGATACAGCCTGACACGGCCCAATACGCCTGACGCACCCCGATACGGCCTGACAAGCCCCAATTTGCCCCGATGCACCCGACACGGCCTGACGCCCCAATGCGACCCAGACACGGCCAGACATGCTCCGATGCGCCCCGATACAGCCTGACACGGCCCAACACGGCCTGATACGTCCCAAAACGCCTCGACGTGCCCCAATATGGCCTGACACGGCCCAACACACCCCGACACAGCCTCACATGATACGATTCAGCCCAACATGGCCAGACATGCCCCTGATACAGCCTGACATGCCCCGACACAACCTGACATGTTCCGATGTGCCCTGATGCGGCCCAACACACCTCGACGCGCCCCGATGCTGCCTGACATGGCCTGACATGCTCTGACAAGCCCCAACACGTCCTGATGTGCCCAGATGCACCCAACGCACCCCGACACGGCCTGACCTGCCCCGACACAGCCTGATCCACCCCGACACGCCCCGATATGTCCATCACCTGGTCGTCCAGCGGTAGCTCGCTGAAGGCCGGGATGTACTTGGCCCACTCCACCAGCACCAACAACTGCTGCTTCATGGACTCACAGACGTCAGCCACACCCGCAGTCCTTTTCTCTGAGACGTCCAAGGGGACAGTGGCACTGGGAGCATTCATCTGGGGGGGTGACATTGCCCAGGCTGAGTGAAAATGCCGGATCTCATAACATGACTGTTGTCTCCCCAAATCAGCTTAAAGCTAAATCCCTGGGTTCCTTTAAATCTGAGCTGAGATTTTAACAACTCTGAGCTATTAGTTAGGTTCTCCCCAAACAAGCTTGATGGGCCGAATGGCCTACTCTCCTTTGTAAATTTCTTATGTTCTTATGTAATTTGGGTGACCCCCCTGTTATGGAAAACGTGAACAAGCCAGTAAGCAGCACTATGGCCCCAAGCTGCAAGCCTGCAACGGTTGCCCTGACTCTCAGCGCGTCTGCATGTGTGCCCGTCTACACTCTGGGTGCTGCCCTGACTCTCAGCGCGTCTGCATGTGTGCCCGTCTACATTCTGGGTGCTGCCCTGACTCTCAGCGCGTCTGCCCTTAATAGTGAAAATCAAGATTAGGCAAACCTACGGCCAGAGCAGCAGACAGCATAAATCTCTGAGAATGGGCTTCGACAGCCTCACCTGCTGGGACAGCTCCTCTGCCTTGGCCAGCACCGTGATGGGCGGCAGCTCGCTGGTGTCACACGTGTTCCTCCGGGAGCTGATCCGATCCCGTTCGTTTTGCACCGCTGCAAGACAGGCACACCGGCCGGGTTGTTAGCGCCCCCCGGTGGCTGCCGGAGCTCTTTAATTCCTGCCTGAGTAATGCTGTCCCGGCGGGCGATCTTCCGTTATCGGCGCGCTAATGCAGATATAATCACAATCCGTGTGCTTTTTAGCGCCTTATTCCCCCTTGATCTGAGATATAAATTAACATGGAGTAAATTGAATCATCTCAAAACATCCAACTTCATATAGCGGGTTTCTAGATAATTTAATTACATTTTCAAATTTAATTCAAAGCAATATATAAAAATGATAATTCAAGGCAATAATCACCGCTGTCATGTTCAGTTTTAAACCACTGGGGGTGTCTATTTTAAAATGGACAACATTTTTAATATTAACCATTAATGTTAACTGAAGACCTTATGCAGAGGAGCAGAGTGTCAGCGTAAATTCAGCGTGAGAGTGTTTATAACAATCTCCCAGCCTCCTTTAATTTGCTGGGCTGGTGCTTTGCAGGCCATACTGAAAGCAATAAAATGAAGCAATCGGTACTAAGTTGGGTAGAGTCCAGAGTGGGTAAATGTCATCCACGGCCTGGAAAATCAGTAACACCGAGCAGTAAAAATGTAACTTATGAATTCGCTCGATCACAGTGAAGGTGGCACAGGTGCCACATGACCACAGTAAACAGCATCCGGAGGAATGTGTAAAACTGCATTTTTAAAACGAAATTCAATAATTATACCTTTTAAAATCATTAAGCCTTTCTTTTCGTGTCATACACTGATTGAAAATTATTTTAACAAATTTCGATGTACTGCTTTATTTTCAGTACAAAGGAAGCAGTAACTTTTAAAATGTTTTAATACATTTAGTACAGAATATTCCCTTTCCCACAATGCAGTGCCCGCATGTTGCGACATAGCTTATCACAGAATTACTCTCCCTTTGATTCTATGCGCGGGGTTTCCGTCAGCGATGAACAGTTTGGGAAGGAAACGTTACCTTCTTTCTTCATCCCAGCGCGGAAACATTTGTGCAGCCTGCAAAATCTGCACTGATTCCTTTTATCTTTGTCAACGACACACTGCCGGTTAAACCTGGTCAGAGAGAAAGGTTTAGGCTAGTTTTACTCTTGGATTTATTTTGCCAATAACTTAACGCACCATCCTTTTACATACACATAGGCTCAATAAATTAAGAAACTATTGTGCCTTCCAGATTAGAATGCAATAAAATATTAAGCAAATCCCGATGATTCTGTAATGGCCCAATACTGACCTGAGTCATATTTTGCCTATACCCGCTATCAGTATGATCATATCATACCAGAATTGTATATATTTATATTTAAATTACAAATTCCTGTAGCACATTTCACCTATTGTGTCAAACTCTACAGTGCTTTTTAGTCATTTATACAGCTCAGTATCACCTGAAACATCCCCATCAAGATGTCTTATTGGCATGTAAAAAAATCAGTTAACCACCACACCACCTAGTGGCTATTTAAGGTACCTGCAGGAGTAAACGTGGCTCTTCCTGATGCTCCTTCTGAAGAAGCCCTTGCACCCGTCGCAGCTGGAGGCCCCGTAGTGCTTGCCCGTGGCCTTGTCCCCACAGATGGCGCAGTAAGAACTCAGTGAAGCCTCCTCCGCGCCCGCGCCGTTGGACTCGGTGAGCATTGCGCTGCCCGATTCTGTGGGAATGAAGGGCTCGGTCAACCAAGCACTCGGAGCCGTGCTGGGAGCCACGACGGGAGCCGCTTACAACAGCAGCGTCTGGATTCAGGGACACTGCAGGAGTTAATATCAGGCTACACTATTTGCACACTGTGTTTGTACAATGTTTGGAGACTTTTTTGGTTTTTGTCAGCATAGAAAAAGCAATTTATAATGTTTGTACTGTAATTAGCCAAACAAGTGTACAGTACTCCTGGATCTGATTTTAATCCCATGATTAAAATTAAATGGGATTTTGAATATTTAGAAAGAAAAAAGATAATTGCTTAAAGAGCGTAATAACTACTTAAGCAATTTGACTACATGGAAGGAAACTAATGCTTAAAAGGACATTAAAAGCTCCAACTGGGGCCTTAATCAATTGCAAACGGAAACATAACACAGAAATGGGGCATTTCGTACATATTAATTAGCTCGGGAATGATTCTCTTTTTTTGGTATTTCCACATGCTGGTGCCAGAATTCAGCTGACCGATGAGCCTTAAAAGGCACGTGATCCACCAGTTACGCTAAAGATAAGTGGGCTGCAGCGTCTGCATTTTCTCGACTTTCCACATCGACTCGTCATCCTGAACTTAAAGTCGCATAGAAATTCACGCAAACATGCAGCTCTAATTCACTGAGGCGTCATCTGTCATTTAATGCAACACAGTGTTGCGTTAATGCACTGTGGCTCTCATGGAGTCCCTCACTGACGGGTTTTTAAATATGTTTTGCAGAAGTCACAGCTTCTTTACACATGTTACATTCTGACATAAGCATATGCAAAAAGTGTAAATAGATTAATAAACTAACCAGATTGATTTGGGCCATTTTTTGATACACTCCTATTCTCAGTGTGCCAGTTCATTTTTATGTTTAACCCCGAAGTGGCCTGTTTAAGCTGCTAAATATTAGCCCAGCGGTGATGGTAAATGACAGAGTGGAGAGAACAGAATGTAACGGACCTCTGACAAGGAGAGGAGAACCTGTTAGCTGTCAATAGAATCCACACAGAGCCTGGTCCTTGTGCTTAACTGGGTGCACACAAAAATACCATTTTTATCCAAAGTTACTCATTTATATTGTATATCTACATATGCAGCCAAATGAAAGTAACCTGTAAAGATGATCATCCTAAAAGCACAACCCAACTAACCCTCCTGGCAATGGCATGATTCAATCGGTGATATATTACCAAAGATGATCCTAAATCAGGTGGAGAAACAAAAAAAACTTTAAATGATTATATAATATAGACCCTAGTAATAACATGGCTGAATAATGTATTTAATTATTTAATTTTTCAGATGGTCTGGCCCAGCCTAGGTGGCGCCTTTCCCCGTGACTCACCGGGTCCATACAGCACGGTGATGCTCTCGAACCCCAGGACGCTGTAGACGGGCTCCAGGCCCTCGCAGTAATCGACTATGTCCATCTCTGGCTCAGCCCTGAGCTAGGGGGACCCTCTGCCGTGACCACGCCCAGAGCTACGCAGGTGCGAGCTCCTCAAGAGTCTCCCGTAAGCATCGGCGGCTCACGGCCTCTGCTTTCATTCCTCGCGTATTCAGCAGTTAATCTGGGGCCGTCTGAGGCAGACGCCAGGGCTGTATCCACTCAGAGAAAAGCGTTCCAGTTTAACCATGAACTATGAACGGTCGACAGCCCCCGGGCAGGTTAGTAACAAGACGTCGCCGTATCACATGCATCGTCCAATAACGACGCGAGATCCTGAACGGGTTATCGTACTCCATGCCATTTTATCTTCAGGGTAATTTACGACGTTTGGGAGAGCCTCCACCTACTTGTACTTCCTCAGCATGTCCGAACGTCTCCGACATGCGAGCTTATGCGACACGCTGTGTTTACATTCACATATCAATCATTATCACCTCATGAGGCGTGAAACCAACTCATTGAGCAACTGAGTGACAACATCTACCCATGTTTATAGAATTAAAGTTGTTAGGCAGCTGACACTGAATGTCTACGATACAACGAAAAGCTTGGCTTCTGAACAAAAAGCGGCCTTCGCATCAGGACCAAGGACAGCGCCAAGAAGAACCCCGAGAAATGATTATTTAATAATTTGCTTTATACTCTCATCACTTATGTGATGATCTGACAAGCCAGTGATTTTGTTTTTCTTACAAATGGAAGACATGAAAAATTACTGACTGCATTACGTTCAGATGTCAAGTGTGCTTCACCTAACAATGGTCCACATTCCACAGCCCCACCTGCACATTCGCAGACCTGACCTCAGCACCGTACTTCTGGCTAACTAACCCCCTAGATGTCTAGCCCTTGATATCTCAGGAAGCCTGGACAGACCAGGCTGGGCCCATGTGACTCAGCAAATTCTAGGATTTTAGGAGCCTTCCTCGTCTGCAGAAGAACCTCTTATTTTCCACCACGGTCCTCCTGTGTCCGTCTCTCAGGCTGACCTCTTTCCATACCTCTTCATCCATCTCTACCTCTCACTGCCTTACCTGTCCCCCTCATTTTAAACCATTATGCTGTAATATACCTGCGGACATGTTTACTGCGGATGTTTGCACTAATGTACTCATTTCCTAATGCATCGCGGAGACATACGAGTGGAATATCCTTCCGAATACATTTCCTTGGTTTATTCTTTTAAATTCTCATTCACATCAGACAGGCCATAACAGCATGATTTATTTCCCCATTGGGAGGGACCCATTCAGAGGGATTAAAGCGGAGAAATGATAAAAGGCTGCATTAATACCACTTTTGCATCCTATATTTTCCTCCATTGCTGCAGCATCTAGTTATGCTAACTGAACGTCTTTAAAAAAAAGGGAATAAAATAAAACATTTTTGCTGAAACAAATTAATAAATTATTTATAATAATGGGAGTTGTGGTGGTGTGATCCACTGGTTAAAATGGTTCTTTTCAGTTACAAATTATATACCACATAGATACACACAGAACTATACCCTTCCCTAAAAAGTACCGTCCTTTTAAAAAATTAAATGTACAATGTTTTAACTTACTTTAATACTGAATGCAGTAAATCGATACATTACGAATATAAGGTTATTAAATATCCCTTTTATAAGGCTATTTTTAGCTGGTGTATTTTTAACATTTGTGCTGGATAATTGTGTTCTCGCATTCAGCTGTGTCACTTCCCCTTCAGACTCTCTGCCAGGTGAATCTCCACACATGCGAATGAAACCCGCAGTTTGGGCCCACCGCTGTGGCGCTCCCTCACAGGAAGCCTCTTTGTCGCATGGCAGCTTAGAGTCGCAAGCAACGGATCCCCGGCGCAATAAAAGCAGAACCTAATGTGCGTCAACAATAAAACGGCATATACAAAGTGGTGTATTCCAGCGTCTTCCTTAATGGCTGGGCCAGAGACCTCGGTACCCGATGAGGCATGGCGAGAGGGCTCTTCAGCGTGCCTTTCTGCCGCTAATTGCTCTGTTCTGCGCTCATACCCTGCTTATGGGAAGCAGGTTTGAAGGATCCGGGAGTGTGCAAGGCCTGCGCAGCGCGATGTGCGCGCCTGCTTTTGTTTATTGGCAAACGTTTAATTTCACATCCCCAACACTTTCAGGCCACAAACAAAGGCCTCTTTTCTCAAGCCAATCTCACACGTACAGTAAGCTTATGTGTGTTTTTACATCTGCAAATGAGTGCTTGTTCCGGCAGTTATTAAAGCTTTTTTAACCCAAAGGGGCATCTAAATAAGCCAAACACTCTACATTTATACATTATATGATGAATAATTAATAATTATGTGTAATATAAGATAACATACTGTGATATTTAAGAGCTGTTGTTACTCTGTATTTAGTTTCCATATTTAATCATTTGATAACAAAGCTCAACACTGCATTTCTGCATTAAATAAATAATTTGCCATGGCGAGTACTATTTACTGTAAATCCTAGAGATATACTTAATTAAACTGATGGTATGTTACGGATTTAATGCTCCATACATTTAATAAACACATAAAACTGAATGGAATATTTGGGAAGTATAATTGATATTTCAAACATTTAATAAATGTAGCTAGCAATAAGTTTCATATGTTGTTTGTGGTGCAACTTGGCTTCCTAGACGGTTAACCTAACCTAACCCTAGTTAGCAAAGAAATAGTGGCACTCAGTTTACGGTTGTGATTTACAGGCAAAAAAGAACCATCATCTCAATTTAAGCATCTCTGCACCGTTGGAATAGTAATACATTGTAGACCAATGAGAGATCTTACATTTGTTTTACTATTTGTTTGTACCATTCAAATACACGATAAATAGATATACTTCAATTAAATTACGAGGAGCGCTTTATGGCGGACGCGCGTCCGGATCCATCTGTCACTCGGCGGTCCCGGGTCACTCGGTCCCGGTCACTCGGCCCAGCTTCGCCGATCTTTCACGAAAAATCGCCACCACGTGACGCGCCCTTCTTTATGGCACGCGCGGGCGCAAACCTGCTCATTATTACTTCTGATATTTATAGTAGTGTAATAGTATATGTCTCCGACAGATTAGTAGTGTCTTTTTAACGCCGAGCAACCATTAATCTCTGCCGGAACGACTTTGACAAAACGCAGGTCTTACCTTAGTGCTTGACTCTCTTTAGTCCGCTTTCTAAAAAGTCTCAGGATTTTAAAAAAATTACGGTGACAGTAGATTTCTTATTTCATTTCGGATTCTGAGACGTTTAGAGAGCTCATGACTACACGAGGTAGGTTGTAATTCAATGATAAACCCATTAAATGGCGTCAGGGGAGCCTGTCATTACATCGATTTACTAAACAAACTGAAACTTGGGTGTGGATGTTAAACAGTAACCAACTTCAATAAAATGAAAAAACGAAGAAAACGTGCGACGAAAGCTATTGAAATCTGACCCCCCCCCTTCAGTTTAACATGGTGCGTAAACCAGTTTCTTAAATCTGTTTTTATTTATTTCCACTTCTTTTAATCGTTTGATGATGAACATTTATTTTATTTTGATTGAATTTTGCTCTACGTTCGTTGTTATATGTAAATTACAATAAACGGATGTATCTATACGAATCTTCCAGGAATATTTGAAGCAATGAAAAATACGATCCATCAGCAAAAGGCTATTAAAATAAAATTAAGTAATTGTGTTACGTCGTGCTGGAGCTGTACAAGGTCACTGACATCGCAGTTGCGAACATGGCGTTGCACGCAGACGCTATAACCTGCGTGTACCTGCGGACCCTGACTGCAGCATATGCCCAGCAGATGGCAGTCGCGCTGCGGGAAGGGACGTTCCCAGAACGCCATTACACGGTGTCCGTGTCTCTAACAGAGTTTGCATCCGATTGTTTTGCAGTTCCGGATGTCAGCCTAATAAATCTCATGCAGTAATATGAAATAGTAATTAAAAACATAAAAAGGGAATATGTTCGTGAAAGGGAGGCGGGACTATTGAGTCAGGTGGCCATTTGCGCTCGTTCCCTCTCCCTCTTTCTTGGAGTGCCCGTAGAGTTAAACAATATACGTCGTGAACCTGGGACCCTAGATCTGGAAAACCATAAAATTCGAAAGGCAGTCATTTGCAGTGTTCTATCGTGTACTGTGTACTGTTAATAACAATGTGCATTCGTCTCCCTGACAATTGCGTTTTTGAGACGGTAGAGGTCGCTACATCACACGCAGTGTGTAAACCATTATCTCATTTGTAGCTGTTGCTTCTTGTATCAGGGAGTTCTTGTATTTTATAAATTGTATTGTAATATCTCTGGATACCTGGATGTTTTATATTGTATAGTTGTGCAGGGAATGTTTGGGCCTAGGCAAAGTGTTTGCTTAGGGCCCCCAGGTTATATTATTAGGTCACCTTAGAACCAGAATTTTTGTTTTTCCATTTTTTTTCAGGGATGTTTACTTTTTGAGAGGGGCCGTAGATATGTTCAGTGTTATTTCGGTCCTGATATGTTGGTTTTGTCTCAAAAATCAGATAATGCATTTAAGAGAGGCTTTCAGAAAAAGGCTTTGGAAAGTCCCTTTATTTCATGAACATTTTTACCCTTTATGGTTATGTATAAATGACATTTTTCCTAGCAAAATGTAAATATTAAAAATAAACTTCTAAGCAATGTTTGGGGATGGATTTGAACTATAAATGAATGACGCTTAATTTGACATTTGCGCAAGTACATTGGAATTCTGTCGTTTTTGCACATCCCATCTTCTTTAAAATGTAGTTTTCACATCCCACCTCATTTGAACTGTGGTTTTGCACATCCCATCTCCTTTAAGCCTTATACAGATACAGAGTGGCGAAATGTAACCGAGCATAAGTAGACTTATTGTAGTTCACGAACACAGTAACACTGAAAAGTGCCATCAGTAACAAACACTCAGGAAAGGCCCGGTCCGGTTCTGTATGTTTTCTTGGAGTTTGAACTCCAAGGCTTATATAGTGATGGATTTCCTGTTTTGGATAAGAAGAAAGAAGCATAAGAGAAGCCATTTTGCCAAATTAGTTGGACATTTGGGCATTTTATATCTAAACGCTGGTGGTATGCCATATTGCACTCAGTTTAAAGAATCAATACACTGGTCTCCAATATTCAAATGTGTCATTTATTCAGAATCACCCTGGATGCTTTGTGTTAATGCGTAGTTTGATTCTGGTATAATGTGCTTCCGAAGGAGCCCCGGCTTGTAGCCAGGCCTTACTGGTTCAGGGAAGAAATGTGACTGATGGTCATGCAGTGAGAACACAAAAAGTAACTTTAACAGTAAAAGAAATGTGTCTGATGGTCATGCAGTGAGAACGCAAAAAGTAACTTTAACAGTAAAAGAAATGTGACTGATGGTCATGCAGTGAGAACACAAAAAATGACTTTAACAGTAAAAAAAAAAAAGTGAGGAAACCATGACTAAATATTAATCAGTACAGTTCTTCTTTAACAGATGTATTTGCATAAGTGTGAAGAGTACCGTTAAGGACAAATAGTCAGAAAAGGTGTTTCCGGCATGTTACTGAATGAATTAAATGCCACACACCTGCCTGTTTCTGTCTATTGATGATGTTCAGCTGGTTCCTTTAATCGTGGTTCCTTTAATTGTGAGGAAGTCAAGTACCCTTGCTATTATACTGACTTAATTGCTGTTGTTTTTTTTTAAGGGTTATATCACTGAAATGATAGTCAGTATCCTGTGCAAGAAATTGCGCAAAATGTCAGATTAAAGGAAGTAACATTGTGAAGAAAGTGTGGGGAAGTTTCTGCAGCAGTCTCTGTGGCAAGTCCTGAAGTCACGTATAACAGATATGTATGCATGGAAATAATGCAAAATTTGCATTAGTTTGTTTGATACCATGCCCAGTTTTGGTGATTAACTCCAGCTAATTGTAACTAACATATGTGGCATAAGCTATTGAATTTGTAACAGAGCATTACAATATTTTCATGCTATCGCCGGCACATTCATTTTTGTTAATTTTTTTATTAGAACACGTTTAAGAAATCCAGATACATAAACTGAATCAGACATTAAGAAGAGCTGTGACATTTCCTGCAGGAGACGATGTGGCTGTACAGGCCTGTGTGCCAGGTATTCTGGGATAGGGCCTGGATCTTATGTTATGGTAGCTGATTAAAGGTCATAGCTTTTTTGTGCTTATTTATAATAAATGTATAAATTGCTTATGGTTATTACCAAATTGTTAACACTAAATGGGTTGGTTAAGCTGGTCATTTTGAACTTGCACACTGTAACTGCTTTCCTTTCGGTTCACTGGCACCCTAACTGTTGTAGGATTTTTATCATTTTGGCTACATGATTCACACCATCAATGAAGGGTGGACACGGTGTCCCCCTTGATGCGTCTTGTCCCCCTTGTGATATTATACCCAATTACAGTGACAGGTTGGGACCCCTCCCTCAGACTCTAAGGTTCTACTCCATATCTGAACCAGACTTAAACATGAGGAGCTACTCAGTACCACAGAGGACTGCGATGCCCTGAGACCTTTACCCGGCCTTTACATAAACCTCTGGCATTTGGGCCCAAGCCGCATTCACTAACCTACAGCCTAACTCTAAGCAATAAATAATTGGATCAATATAAATCCATCCATCCATCCACCCATCGATACATCCATCCTTCTTCTATACTGCTTATCCTGTTCAGGGCCGCGGGCTCCAGAGCCTATCCTGGAAACAACAGGTGCAAGGCAAGGAATAACCCAGGGTGGGGTGGCAGCTCAACACAGCAAAAATTAATTTTCAAATCATAATTGTTTATTCTGAGACCATTGATACAAAATGTAACATGAACAGCCTTGAGTGAGGAGGACAACCTTGGTGACCTGGGGGGCCCTGTTGAGGACAGGGGCCACACAGTGTGCCAGCAGTCTAAGG
>JAODKC010000122.1:0-14638 GCA_026777985.1 Mormyrops attenuatus | reverse complement strand
CATCGGTGCAATTTATAAGTCTATATCATAATGTCTGGTGCTTTTGTGTTTGTTTGTTTTTATTTTGTTTTATTTTGCGAGCTTGTTATTAGATTGCCGCTCCAGCCAGCCAGAGAATCCCCCGCCCCTCTCCTCCCTGTGCGGCAAGCAGCACCTCGCAAATGGAGGGCGCCCTTACTCCCCGCAAATGGCCAATAGAAAACCGATCGGTGCCCATGCAATCCCAAAAATGTGCTAGCATGATGTCGGGGCAGCATGGGCGCACGCAAAAAATAAATAAATAAATAAATAATTTTGCCGATGCCCATGATGCCGCCCCCCACCACGATGCCGCCCTGGGCAACGGCCCATGTCGCCCATATCAAAAACCGCCACTGCTCCTTCCCTTGAAGTTTTTGGAGGGCGTTGATCCACACTACTGAGGAGCAACTAGTCAACGTAACCCCACCAAGAGCCTTATATAACAGACAGTGTCCATTAACCATGTAATAATACAAATTTTTATAATAAAGCTTACCCTTCTTAGAGAAATGTTAACCTATTCATAACTTTACCATGTAAACCAAGGGTGAGTTTCCCAAAACCTTCTTAATGCTATGTCGTTCGTAAGTTCTATCTTTTAACATAGAACTTACGAACGACATAGCATTAAGAAGGTTTCGGGAAACCCGGTCCAAATCAGTTCAAACTAAACTTGAAGCATATAGGCACCCTCGTATGTTCACATAAACCATATATTAATTCAAACTCAGCATTTTAGCTATATCCTGTAAATACTTCGGACCTCTACTCGTTGTATATTCCAGATGCCACCTGTCATTAATCAGTTTTGTGGGAGCAGGAGCAGTCCCATGAGATGCTTTATAAGTTTACCTGTTGTTTTAACTAACATGTCCTTTATGACTCACTGATCGTGGGCACCTGCTGCTGTTTCCTTTGGGAGGTTCGTGTAGAATTTTTCAGCCTCCTTAGCTGTTGAGAAGAGGTGGATTTTCCCACTGTGCAGGACCCTGAGCCTACAGGGGTTGTGCTGAAATCCACGGAAGGCGTTCATGGCAATAATCGCTTTATGACCAGGTGGAATCCCCGTCGGATCCGAACCGTCACTGCAGATAGGTCCGGTGCAAATGTGATCCTGGACCTGTCATGTGTAATTTCTTGTTTCCTTGCTTCCCGGTAGACAAACTCTTTCTCCTGGAATTTCAAGAAGCGAACCAGCACCGCTCTGTTTTGGTTTGGTTTCCCAGAGGCTAGCGTGCAATTTACCCGCTCTAGTGTGAATGACTTGTGGGGATTTAGCCCCAGCCATTTCGGTAACATGTTATTAATAAAGTCAAAGAGTGGCTGCTTCCCTTCTGCTCCCTCTCGTATGCTAAAGATATGCAGGTTCTTCCTTCTTCTCCGGTTTTCCAGGTCAGCTGTTTTAGCCTCAAGAAGAGCGATTCGTTTAATAGCTGAATCCAGTGCTGTTTCTGTTGTTTCAAGTGTTTTTTCGGCCTTGGTAATGCGAGCTTCAGCTTCTTCGATATGAGCTGCATGAGTCAATATGTCTTGATTTATTTCTGTCACTTTACTCTCCAGTGCAGTCATGGCACTTGCCAGCCCTGTCAGATGTACATTGATGCTATCCAACTTTGCTCCAAAGTCTGACCGGAGTGCTTTCACCTCGTTCAGTACTTCGGCCATGTTAGTCATGCTAGCATCCGTGCTGCTCGGTGGGCTCAGTGAAGTTGTTTTGGTGCCTGTTTTGCATCTTCGAGAAAAGATTTTGCACTGTTTCACAGCCAAATCTTTTGACTTATCAATGCTGTATCTTTTAAATAATGTTAACAGCGTATACAAGGGTTTTTATGGAAAGTTTGTACACGGTTTTAGGAGTTGTCACGCTATGCTGCCATCTTGGAGTTTGGTCACTTGACCCCTCCAGGACTTCTAAGTGGAGATGTTCTCTGGCATCTGCCTTCATCACATTAGGAAATCTCTCTGCCAAAGTGAAAATCTGCTCTGGTTTCACATCATCTTGGTTCTCTGGCTTTACCACTGACAGATTTGTCAAGATTTGGTCTCTCATTGGGAACTTTTCCTTTATTTTTTGAAAGCTCCTGACATAGAATGCTCTAGCATCTTTAAAGAATTGCTTTGTCTTGTAAGAGGGGAGTGCTTCCTCACTTAGCAAGTGCCTCATTGTCAAGAACCCAACAAAAAGCTCTTCATCTGCACAGTGAATTTAAGGGCTGCGCACATCTATCTCCTGCACTTTCTGTTCTCTCAAAACCTTTGGCACAATAATTCTGCTTGCTACGTTATACAGGTGCTCTTCAACACTGTAATTTAACTTGTAAAGAACTGGTGCCTTGTTTTGAAAAATCAAATTAAATTTGTCAAAACACTATTGACATTGTGAAGAAAGCAAGTGTAAATTTTCATAGTGGGGTTTGTCAGCTTCTTCTGAATATCACAGGACTTCTGATTCTCACTATGTGATTCAAAATAAGAACTAAAGGCAGGCCACTGGTTGAGCATATGGTCCAAACCTTTTCCCAAAGAAAGCCATTGTGTAGGGCAGGGCTTTTGTACTCTTTGCTGGGCTACATCACAGAAGTTTGAAACTGTTAAACTGTGAAACTGTTTAAGTTCCTCTCTTCTTTTTGAGCTTTTCTCAAAGTAGTAGTAGATGTCAATTAGCAATTCTTCAGGTGACATTGAGAGCTCTTTAGCAGCAGATTTGGCACATATGTTAACCAAGTGACTAGGACAGCCAACACTGCATATATGAGGGGCCTGTGCTTTCACTCTTGATAAGACAGAGTTGTTTTTGCCTATCATGACATTGCAGTTGTCACTGCTGAATCCTGAGCCTTGGGTACAAGCAGGAGAAGGCTGTCTGGTGTTTGAGCTGAAAGAGTCCAGGGACCACACAATAAAAGGCGTGGCAGTAGTTGTTCGGACAGGGCTCAAGTGGAGGGCCCAGGCAGAGGTAGACCAGGCTGTTAGCAGATTGCAGCACAGGGAGGTCGTGGGGAGAGTCCAGGAAGGCCGGGCCGGAGTCGGCTGGGGAGAACCAGTCAGGTTCTAGTCGAAAGCTTCGAGAAAGGAGAGAAAGGGCAGGATCGTAGAGGAAGTTGCTCGAGTGGAGCAGGAGCACTACCTCATTAAGGCTGTGTCCCAGGGCAAGCAGGGGGCGTGGACCCGGTGGGAGGACATTATCCACAGGGCCATTACCTGGAAGGCCATCTGGCAAGTCCCACAGGTACGGCATAGTTTTACGTTCAGGGCAGCGTACGACACCCTCCCTTGCCTGCAGAACCTCTCAATGTGGTTTGGGAGTGAGGACAAATGCTCCCTGTGTGAAAGAAACAATGCAGGCCTCCAACACATCCTGTCATCATGTGGAGTGGCACTGGCACAGGGGCGTCTTAGATGGCGGCACAACCAAGTCCTAAGGAAACTAGCAGAGCACCTGGAGATGAGCAGAGCAACTGCAAACATTTCACCAAGTAGCCAAACGGCAAGTGTCTCCTTTGTCCGACCGCAAGGCGGGCAGATAAGATCACTGCTGACCCCTGGAAAGGTGTGGGAGATGCGCGTCGACCTTGGCAGGCAGCTTGTCTTCCCAAGTGAGATCGTGCAATCAACTCTGAGACCAGACATTGTGATGTGGTCCACAGCTGTCAAGCGGGTCCTCATTATTGAGTTGACCGTTCCTTGGGAAGAGGGCATACAGTACCAGCTGCACATGAGCTAAAGCGGCTCAAATACACCCAGCTGGCAGCAGAATGCAAAGAGGCAGGGTGGGCAGCATCCATCCACCCGGTGGAGGTTGGGTGCAGGGGCTTTGTAGGCAGGTCAGTGATCCAGCTCCTCCGCGCGATAGGAACAACAGGGGCAAGGCTGCAGCGAGCGGTCAAGGAGCTAGCGGAGGAGGCAGAGAAAGCAAGCTACTGGTTGTGGTTACGGAGGAAGGACAATATATAGGGGAAGACACCCCAATAGGGTCAGATGCAGGGAGTGGTAGGGAGACGTCCCTAGGAAACCACTTGCCCCCCCCCACCTGGAGATGTACTGGTTAGGGGGCGAAACATTGATGAAAGGTGGTACCAGCTAACGACCCCGCATCTGACCCAAAGTGCACTAGAGGAGGTGCGACAGGCAGAAGGCCAAGCAGGAAATACCATCTTGAACCTGTATACAGTATCCAGTGTGCCTAGACACATGGAATGGCAGGTTATGTTCAACAACGAAAGATGTGAAATACACTTCAGCTGTAGTAACCTTCTCCATGAGACTTTGCTTTTCTGATGAAAAGAACTGAGATATATTGGAGCAGCCTTCCCTGCGCTTAGCCTCCCTAATGTGTTGTGGTCCCTAAAATATGTGAAAGCATAAGATAATTAGCATTTCTACATTGGCTATATCTATTATTTGTAAATAATTTTTTTCTAGTCAGCACACTAAATTACAAAGGCCAATATTATGTATTATTTTGACAATAATATAAGTAGATTATACTTTTACTATTTATGCAAATTCCTTATTCATATTCTATTGCTACTTTACAAAAGTCTTCAAGGAGTTTGGTCTTTTCATGACAGCCTTGGCAACTAACCAAGTGTCGAACTAGTGTAGACCTGAATAATACAGCACATAAAATGACACTTGTTAAACTCACCTCAACATGCCTTTTACAGTCGTTTAAACCACCATGAGCAATGCTGAAATCACAAACAGTACAGTGTGCAACATTGTCATTATTTTTCATCCTTACTAAACAAGGATACACTTTTGCGTAGTCTGAGGTGAAATGCGTTTTATATTTTTGTTTTTTGTGGAACTCTCTCTCTGCCATGATGCTCCACTGAACCGATAACTTTGGTCCCCGAGAAGTTAAATAAAAGCCTGCCCGCACTGAAATCTGATTGGCTTTTTTTGCTAAGTAAACCAATCAGGAAGCTCTCTGTCTAGCACGGGCTAGATGGACAGGCACACACGCAGTGATCCACACATATGCACGTTCTCTCTCTCTCTCGCTCATTCTGTTGTGCGCACGCTTCTCTCAAGTGCGCGATGCACACACTATTGTCTCGCGTGCATGCTCTTGTTTGCTTGCTCTAGTTTCCGGGATATTTTATTCAATTTGCGGGCATCAAGGAGCCGCTATCAATATGTGGGATACTCCTGGAACTTCCGGGAGACTTGGGATGTCTGCAGATGCAGACGTGGTGTTTGCCTTCAGGTGAATCTACCCTGTTGTAATAAAAAGTTGTGGACATAGATAAGAGTTTGATATCTGGCGTGCAGATGCGTTCTCTAACAGTCGCAAAAGTGCAGTATCACTCTTAAGTATATAAGCTTAGCTTGCCACCTTGAGATTTCCGTGTTACCTCCCCCTGTCGATCAAACGGAAACAGCGCTCCAAAACCATCCATAAACAAGTCAGTATCCTGGTCATGCCCCGTTAGCCATGTCTCTGTGAAGACCATAATACAACAGTCTCTGAAGTTCTTCTGGCAAGAAACATTTCCCTGGAGTTCATCTACTTTGTTCCTCAGGGACTGGACATTGCCCAAGATCTTTGAAGGAGAAGAATCCAGTTGAGATTCTGTTTCCGTAGGCATTGTCTGTGTAATATCCTGGACACACTCGTTAATCAAGCTCAGGGAGATGATTACATACAGCCCTCTTTTATTGGCCGCTTGGTACTGTAACACTTAATCACTAGTCCATCTAGTTTAATTAATCACTATTAATTAAAACAACTAAAATTTAATTACTAGACCTGACTGACTGAAATTCTTGAACATGAAGCATTCTTATCTTCTAGTGCGACTCCTGCCACCCTAACCCTTTCTTGGAGATCGGCAGGTGATGTTGGGTTCCCTGGTGTACTGGGAGGAAGAGCCTGAACAGCACAGCCCATTTATACTGATGGCTTAGATTCTGCAGCTGGCTGGCACAACCTAACTGGAGACCTAGCACCCAATTCTCACCATGGTAACATGTGGTTCACATGCACTGTACACTGTTTCTGGCCATCCGCTAACAGATAAGTGACCATTCCCAGTCTTTTCAGGACAGTTGCCTGAAGTCATTTCTCCACCCTTCCCCTGATATTCCAGACACGGATGGGCTCTTCTTCCAGATAAACATGAACAGCTGAGCCCCCACGATCATGATTATCTGATACCAGCACTTCTGACTGTCCGTATGAAGCAAACACGCCCTGAAGCACCACAATAGTGTTGTAAGAGGTGATGGACAACATTGGAAAAACTATCAATAACCACTAAAAAATACTGATTGTCCTTCTCAGGAAAGTCAATGTGAATTCTTTGCCACTCCTTCTGACCATCTTCATGGATACAGAGGAGTCACCGCGGGCATTTTCTGTACCTTTTGGCAGACAGGGTAAGAGTTCTTGAATTTCCCCATCACGGCCTGGCCACCAGAGGTAACTGTGGGCAAGGGCCTTCATGCAGCGAATCCCTGGATGCTCTTCATGAAGGTCCTCCAGTAACCTCCATCAATAAGATGAGGGTATAATAACTCACTGGGCCCAGAAAATGCAGCCTTCTTCTGCTGACAGTTCCTGCCTGCGTATGAAGTAAGGCCTCAGTGCTTCATCCCGCACATAATCCAGCCAACCACTCATTGTGTAATTCCACACTTTGCTGAGTAAAGGGTCTTCCTCAATGTCCTTTGCACATACTGGTAGCTCCTACACATGTGAGAAATAGAAGATTCTTCCGTCTTCTGCTGTGTTGTCCAGCGAAGCTCGGGGTAGCCATGACAGCACATCTGCATTCGCAAGATCAGCTGGTTTCCTGTATTCTATTTCATAGCTATATGCCATGAGGATCAGAGTCCAGCTTTGCATCTATAATGCTGCCAAGGTTGGAACTCCTCTTTTTGGCCTCAGTATGGTCAACAGTTACTTGTGGTCAGTAATGAGCGTGAATTTCCTTCCTTACAAATATTTATGGATTTTTTTTTACTCCAAAGATTGTGGCAAGTGCCTCTTTTTCAATTTGTACATACTTCCTTTCAGCATCATTTAACAATGCAAAAGCCACGGGCTATTCCTCTCCATTCTCCATGACATGAGAGTTTACCTCACCAACTCTGTAGGGTGAGACATCGCAGGCAATCTTCAATGGTAAGTGAGTGTTATAGTAAACTAACTCTTTGTTCTGTTGCAGTAGTTATTTAGCATCCTTACATGCTTTTGCACAGTCAGTAGTCCAGACCCGTTTGGTCCCTTTTCTCAGTAGATTGTGCAAAGGCTGGAGAAAGGTGGCTGGACTTTGCAGGAAAAGGATGTAATAATTAAGAAGACCTGAGAAGTTATGGCTGCCACTTTTTCCCCAGTAGGGTGTAAGCCATGCTTGTCAATGCAATGCCCCAGATATTCCACACTGTTCTGCATAAGTTTCCATTTGGAAAGTTTTACTCTGACGCCATGTTTCTTCAAACATGAGAGGACCTCATCAAGCCTTTTTATATGCTCCTTCTATGAAGATGTCTCCACTTCTATAGTTTACATTGACCTTATAGTCACCACATATACTGATTGTTTTGTCTGCCTTGGGCACAGTGACGATGGGAGCTGCCCAATCACTTTTCTCAGTCCATGAAATCATCCCTGCTTCCTCCAATCTGTCCAACTCTTTCTCCACAGCTTCCTTCAGTGCATTAGGAACTGGACAAGCATTGTAGAATGTTGGAGCGGTATTGGGTTTTATATGGATTTTGGCCTTGAATCCTTGGATACAGCCTTGGCCCTCAAAGAATACTGCCTGGTGGCACTGAATCACTTTTTGAACTTTTGTGTTACACTCCAACTGCATTTTCACTCTTTTTACTGTGAAGATCTGTTTCCAGTTCAGTTACTATTCTCTTGTCTACACTGTTCTTTCCTCCTCCTTTCAGAAAAAGGGTGGACAGTAAACAGTGTATTTACCTGGTGCGAGTCACTGTATCCGGATATCTCCATTGTATTTCTGGATGCAAGCTCCACTGATACTGCAGTATTACAAGTCTGCGAAAAGGTCAGGTCTTTTTCCCATAGCAAACAGCACTGAATCGCATCCAAACACAGTCCTCTCACAAATCGGTCTTTCAAGGCATCATCCAAGTACTGTCCCAAATCACAAATGACTGACAGCTGCCTCAAAGCCATGACATAATCAGAAACCAATCCCCCCGTTCTGGTTACGTTTCTGAAAACAAGACCGTTCTGCAATCACAACTGGTGCTGGCTTGTAATGCAGACTTAGTGCTTTCATCAGGTCAGCATACAGCATGGCACCTGGCAGTCTCAGAGACACCAGATTTTTCAGCAGCTTGTAAGTGTCTGCTTCAGTCATCGAAAGAAACACGTATACCTTCTTGTCATTCCCAACATCATTCACCAACATCCACTGATCCAGACGCTCCACATAAGAATCAAAATCCACCTTCAATTCATTGTATTTGCCCACATGACCCACCTGTATAATGTTAGCATGTCTGATGCTTGCTATTAATTCAGCACATACCCAGTTCCTCCACCAACATTACTTTGTCCTTTTCTTATATATGGACTCCTTTTAAACCCTCGTCAGCATTGTAATATCCTGGACAGATTCAATAATCAAGCACAAGGAAATGAACACCACAGCCCTCTTTTATTGGCAGCTTGATACTATAACATAAACTTCATTATGGGCCAACCGTAAAGTAACATAGCAACAACAATTTCACATTTTCATAAGGCAGCACTGCAACCAATCTATTAGTCTGACGCCTCCTTGTGTCACACATGCTGAAGGCATAACAGGAAGACAAGTGCTGGAGTCCAGGCGTAGGGGTAACACTCAGGGTTTATTAAAGGGGTTGACACAATCGGGAGCATGGAGATACACTAGCAATATGCAGACGTCAATGACAGGACTAGGGAAACATACTCTGACGTGGACTTAAATACACAGGACTAATGAAAACAACTCGAAACAGCTGATGACACTGGGATTCCACACAAGGTTAACGAGGCGGCGTGGCATACAGGAGGATTGGTCGAGCAGGGTGTGACACCTTGTTCACCCCACCTTCTCTTCTTAACTCTTGTTGAACCCCCAGTCCCATCTTTCAGAATAAAATCTGATAATTGTTATATCATGTTATATCTTACACGTGCCCTACCCCTGCACAGTTCAGTTGCAGCAGCATGCCTCTGGTATACTGTGTTCATGTCCATTAGCCTTTCTACTTAAGTTAAAATGAGTAATATCGCTTGTAAATATACTTAAAGCATTAAAAGCACTTGAACTTTTAGTCCCTTATGTAACTGTCATTACGTGTGTCTACTGTACATATATTTTGTTAAATAAAAAAGTCCAGGCGTGATAGTGTTTTCCAATCGAAACATTTAATACATGAAAGATGATCTTTCCATTGTGTTAACTGAAAATACAGTGACTATAAAAAGTGTACACAGCCCTGTTAAAATGTCAGGTACGATAAGAGGGAAATGGTTTATCTCATTTTTGTCTTATCTTTTCATCAGTTCATGTACAGTGGATATAAAAAGTGTATACACCATGTTAAATTGGCCGGTTTTTGTGATATTGTGACCCTACCCCATAGTCCAGAGATATGGAGAATATGGGAGATGGTTGTCACATGTAGTACACAACCAGTATTTGCCAGAATTTCCTGCAGCTCCTTCAGTGTTGTTGTAGGCCTCTTGGCAGCCTCCCCGACCAGTTTTTGTCTTGTCTTTTCATCAATTTTGGAGGGACATCCAGTTCTCAGTAACGTTACTGTTGTCCCAGATTTTCTCCACTTCTGGATGACTGTCTTCACTGTGTTCCATAGTATATCTAATGTAGTGGATTGTTTTTTGTACCCTTCTCCTAACTGATACCTTTCAACAATGAGATCTCTTTGATGCTTTGTAGTCTGTAGAAAACAAAGTGATTACGGATCCTATTGAGGATGACCCTAGCAAGGACCTTACCCAACACTGAAAGCAGTGTTATCCCCCTGTAGTTGCTGCAATCCAGGCAGTCACCCGTCCCTTTCCAGATAGGGACAGCAAGTCCCATTGTCCAGACAGTTGGGGTGACGCCCATCTCCCAAATGGAAGCAAAGATTGCCTGCAATGCCAGGAGGACAGTCTTACCATTAATCTGGAGGAGTTCACACCAGATACCACAGATACCTGCGGCCTTCCCTACCCTCAGCCGATTCACCATCTGTGCAATCTCAGCTAATTGGAGGATCAGCCTCGAGAACCATGGACCATGGCGAAATTCCTCAGGGTCCATTTCTGTACCTTAAAAGGTACAATTACCTACAGCTAAGGGTACAATTGGTTGACCCTTGAGGGAACAGCCTCAGTGACAAGCAAATTGCAAATGGTGTTATTTCATTTTATTTTTCATTTTGGCAAGATTTTTGCACTTTGAAAGCTAAATGGTAAAGTGGAGATTATATGTTCAATTTATTATTATCATTTTCTTTTTTGCAGGAAATACCTCACATACTGGATGTTGTCAGTACTGAGAACAGCAAATTGTACAAAGGGTTGCTATACAGCTAGGATTGTATTTCTTAATGCGACACAAGGTTCTTTTTGATGTTGGTAGCACTACAGTCTGAATCAGAGGCATTGATGTTCCACTTGTTCATGTTAGTGGCTTTGCACGTCAGTGTTGTAATGTGTCTGCCTGCAAGTGTGTACCTCTATTGAGAAAAGTGGCTGTACCTGTTAAAGGGGATGCCCCTGCACTCTTGGGTCTGAAACCAGATGCCTTTTTGGGCTACCTGGAGCCTGACACTCATGACAGCACTCAGCTGGTCATTACACAGTCTGTGGCTCCTGCATAGAATGGATGTACTGTAGCTTGTTTATTGAGTCCAACTCATCACGAACTGACACAGCCCCAGGCGTCTGACCTTGGTGTGTTTTACCGCACTGAGGAGGGGGACATGGTTGATGCAGCATTCCAGCCTCCACCCAGTGTTGACACTTCATTTATACCACTTATGGCTGAGTCCTCGCTTCTTTCCCCAATCAATAATGACAGCTGAGTGATCTGCTGTGTAAATACCATGATTAGGACAGGTAGGGAAACTTCTGTGAACCCAGATTTGATTAAACACCACATTAGGACTGGTGACCAGGTGCGCGTAAGGCAGCATGCTTACCGCACATCTCTTGAAAAGCGGTACAAAATTGATAGGCAGGTTACAGCACTAATGGAGGATGGCATTATAAAGGAGAGCAATAGCCTGTGGTACATGACACCCTTGATACCCTAACGGAGTCCAAAGTTTTAGTATCTTAAGATTGCTCACTCCACTGAGCCTCTTGTCACCCATTTGTGTTATTCATATTTGCCTCCCGGTCAGCCAGAGGATTTGTATTAGCAGAGGAGAATAATGGTGTGCAGAGACTGGTGGCATATGTTACCCTCATTGCTGTAGAGAAGCATTGGTCCACTTGTAACAGGAAGCTGTGGGCTACAGCAAAGTCTGTTCATTAGTTTAGGCTGATGCATCCATTTTCAGCAACCACTTATTCTGTTCAGGGTTGCAGGGGGTCTGGAGCCTATGGGCACAAGGCAAGGAACAACCCACAATGGAGTGTCAACCCATCACAGGACACACACACACACCATTCACACCCACAATTTGGCAACTGCAATTAACCTCAGCATGTTTTTCCAACTGTGGGGGGGAACCAGAGTACTCAGAGGAAACACCATGACAACATGGGAAGAACATGCCAACTCCACACACATGGAGCCATGGCAGAGACTTAAACGCTGGTCCCAGACGTGTGAGGCACTAGTGCTAACCAGTGCACCACCACACCACCCTGGAATACAAGCAGATATTTTGTTTCTGTGCATTTCGGCTGTATGAATTGGTGGCCGTGGTCCGTGGTGTTGAAATCATGAAATCATAATATGAAATATTATTGTTGCATCAGACAAATATATTACAAAATAAAATTATAAAAAAAATCTATAAAAACATCTGAAAGTACACAAAATTAAACCAAACTAAAGTACCCAATTTGTGAAAAATTGCTCAAAACATGATACTGCTTTCTTGTAAAAATGAGCATTGGCAAGCAGCAATAGGAAAAGGAAGCATTATTTCTCAAAAGAAGAGTTAAAATGACTTATTGAGGAGGTGGCCAAAATTAGATTTGAATAAAATAATTGCTGCACTGCAACAATAACAGCACATTAGCATTCAGGGGGAAATCGTAGACCTTCCAGGGACTTGTGCATCCCCTCTTCCACATGGCCAGAGCATGCTGTACAACACTGCATGCACTTTGGGGTGTAGTGTTACACCTCTCCTCAGTAACAGTTTTGGGGATTCAATATGGTCATACTTACGCTTACCAGTGAGGAGATGAGCTGCTGCGTTTTGCACTAACTGCAGACGATGAATTTGTGATTGATCAATTCCAAAATATAATGAATTGCAATAATCCAACCAGGAGGTTATAAAAGCATGGATAACCTTCTCGAAATCTTTAAGGGGGAGATATCCTTTAACCATAGCTAAAAGTCTCAGTTGATACAAACTTGTTTTTATGACAGAGCTCACCTGATTATCAAATTTAAAAGAAATGTGATCAATGCATGTATAGATTTGGACACAGCAGACGTACTGAGGCCATGTGCATCATTGGGGAAGATCTGCAGAGCTCTCAGAAGCTACACAGTGGGACTGTGGGCACAGTTCCCCTTTCAATTTAACCTGGCTGTCCTGTATTTCCCTGTTAATTGTTTATTACTGTCCCTCAAAAAAGCATTTAGACCCACAATTTGGCTTCCTGGATGTAGTCCTGACACAATTATTGCATAATCACCTGATTGAGATTATTTGAGCTGACCATGATTATTTTGCAGAATCGTTTCCATTTATCTGTATACAAATAGCTGGATGAAACAGAAATGTCATGTTTCTATCACTAGATCCACATCGTTTTCTACCACGTAAGGTGTGACTGGCACTTGATTAATGACATCTTGTTGCATTTCCGCTGTGGTTTAATGGCACATGATTGGAGAACTGAGCCATACCACCTGTCCTGTTTGTACCTCGCACATTTGCATATGCACAGCATTACACTTAACAGGATATTTTATGACGGTGCCCAATTTGAACCATTTTGTTTCACAACATTTTCACAACCCACATGTCTTACACGTTCAGCGTTAAAGGTTCAGTTGCCCAGCTCTCTAGATAGCTGCCATTGTTGCTGTCAGTAGTAAGGGGTGAATCACTGTCTCGCTTTATAGAATGTCACTGAATACATTGTAAGTTTGAATGGTTAGCTCATTATGTACCAGGGCTGCTCAGAATTTATGAATTGTGCCCCATTCCATTCATGAATTGGAATTTGAATTGAATTGGCCACACATAGCCACGATGTTGAATTTAAATTTGAATTGGAATGACAGGAAAAAGTTAATTCATTTCAGTTCATAGGAGTTCAAAGCAATCACACAATACGCAAATATCTTCTAATTTAGGAAAATTTAAGAAATTCTATAAGAGATAGAGTCTCTTTAGAGGGGCTGGAAACCTTCAGGTTCTTGGAAGTTTCCTGTGTTTCTGAGGTCCAGATAATGTGGCGTGGGATGCCTCTGAGGAGCACAGCGATAGATTTAACACCCTACTAGATCGTGTTAGTTCCTAATCTGGACTGGGCTTTGCATAAAGCAGCAGAGTTCATTACTACAACCCCTGGCAAAAAATATGTAATCACTAATCTTGGAGGATGTTCTGGTCAGTTGTTTTACTTTGTAGTCCAAAAAACAAATCACAGATATGACACAAAACCATTTAACCTAACAGCTGAACATTCTGGCTTTGTAAAACATACCTCCAAAAAATCACATCTTTTTCCAGATGAAGTAGAGGAAAAAAATATGGAATTACTCAATGTTGAGGAATGTTCAGCTGTAGTGATTCCATATTTTTTGCCAGGGGTTGTATATGGCACTTCTGGGTTGTGTCATGAGTCATGGAAATGTCCACTATGACAGCAATATTGGTGAGGGACACATACAGTTCCTTGACAAAGACAGTGCCCTGCTGAGAGCTCAGATATTCAGGAGAGCACCTGGGGAGACAAAAGCAATCAATAAAATGACTTCTGCAGAACCAGGGACACACAGGGGACATAACAAATAGAATTTTTATTAATATTTTAAATTATTATTATCTGTATTAATTAAATTCTATGTGATTGCCTTTAATCAGTGAGGCCTATTTTTTCTGTACACTCAAAAGTTGAGAGTGACATCTGCATTCATCCCTACTAATGTGTTTACTAGATATACCTGTACCTTCAAATGAGGAACGGAACCCCTACAAAGTGGACAATGCCAAAGCCAATGTCCCACAATCATTCTCAGCCACAGTACACTAAGAACTTCCAAAAACCCACACAGCTGCCTCATGCAACTCATTCTTTGGCCGACACTCCTAGAATCAGCACTGAAGAATGGGAATTCCTGTTGGAGATGCTCAAGTGGCCTTCACCCACCATCGAAAACCCCACCCCCACTGAAGCCACAGACCCACGCAAATGCACCTTCACTGTGCTTAATTGGAAGGATAACTACAC
>JAODKC010000121.1:57706-75037 GCA_026777985.1 Mormyrops attenuatus | reverse complement strand
AATCATTCAAACGGCGGTCATCACAACACCAGAGAGTGCCTGGTGTAATCCTGTGGTCCTGATGTAAAAGAAGAATGCCTCTCCATTCATTTCTATGGGCATAACAGTAACCCCAACTATGACAACCTTACCCCCCACCCAGCGCTAACCTTAACCATTAGTAACCATACTAAATATGTCTTTTTGTATTTTTAGTTATTTTTTTTCTGCAGTCTCAGAAATTGAGTTTCCCCTTATGGGGACCGAAAGAATGGGCCCCACAATGTCAAAATAAATAAAATCACATTGTAATATATGCATAACCCCCCCCCCCCCAACACACACACACCGGAGTACACAATTCCATTTAATCACTGATGCTATGAGTTAATTTTTTCACTCATTTCCTGCTTTCAGCTGACAGCCTCCTCTTCTTCCTCCTCTTTTTCCTCCTCTCCCACAGGGCATCAGCAGGTTCCCCTTGTCGGAGGGGGGGTCCAGGACCTGATCGTTCACCTCGGGGCCGTCTGTCATCACCTGCGATTGAGATTATCCTGCTATTTTATCGTTGGGGCAAGGCCCCTCAGACCTCTGCAAACTGACACCGGCTCGCGATGAAAAAGCACAGCTTTTTGAAGGGTGCTGGGCAGGACACATTTCTTAGGTTTTTATTTCAAATCAAATCATTAGACTGTGAAATGCCTTTGGATTGGGGGGTGGGAGGGGGGGAGTGGAAGGGCAAGCGGCTTCAGGTGCTGTGGAGGGTGAAGTAAAGACCACAGACTGCAGAGAGACAGGGGCATGAACTATTGTGGTTACTCCTCATGAGAATAAGCCTGCAGGTATATGAGGGCAAAGGGGGGTTCCATATTTAAGTCAAGCTTTACGTGAACTGAACAGTGACAGAGTCACAGGGGTGTCGGGACATCCGACTGCTAACATTTTGAGACATTGGGGTCTTTGGGAAACTGGCAGTCTTTGGTGGCTGTGTGTTAGTACTGGCCAAGCAGGCTGTGGAGATGACCTTCCTGGGGAGGCAGGATTAAAAAAAAACCAAGAAGGGGGAAGAGGGCAGACAGATAGACTGGTGGATGGGGAACTTATGTCAGGGTGAAATTTGATTTGTAGCAGACGCTGCCATTTTCCTCAAGAAAGTGCGTAACAAACACCGTCACAATAAATAAAATACTTTGCTGACTGCAGGAGAACACGTGGGCCAGGAGGCAAGTCGGCCTGAGATTATCCGGCTACATGAATCGTTAATGAACAGGATGCCGCGTATCACGAAAGCCGCGGTAATCAGACAGAGCGGGCGGAACTGGTCAGGATTAAAGAGCGTATAGGAAGAGTTCGGGGGGGCACTCGGCTGCATGTAGCCAACCGGCACCTTCGCGCGTGCACCGGATCCAGTGTCTCCTAGCTGGGGATGGGGGGCACGGTCAGTGTGGGGTGGGGTGGGGTGCCCCCGGGGGCGGGGGTCAGAATTGATTGTAAACTCTGAATTATTCAGTCGGGCTGGCCCCGGCCGAGTGGCTCTCTTCGGTTACGCTCAGAAGCGCTTTCCTAGCAAAACACGGGAGATGCGATCTTCCATGGCCCCTGCGGCGTCTCGTTACAGCGGAAAGCTCCGGATAAGAGCCACGGACCTGGGCTGGCGGCCGTCCCGCTCCCGGGCCACATGAACCAGTGCTGCGTTAGGGGTTCCACCCTCGTGCTCTACTACTGAGAACCTCCTTTCAACATATTAAACTTTATCAAATCTGTTATAATCCTGCGTCTCTTTTAATATCATGCTAATCTATAGAGCAAACTCACTGGCTTCATGGTGCTGAAACTACTGGTTAATGGCAGTAATTAGCTAACTGTTGGTCACCTAAAGGTCCCAGCGGCTTGGGGGCGGGGGCTGCAGTATTAAATGGGCTTCATAACAGGATTGACTGGAGGCTGGACACTGGGGGGAGCCCAGTAATTAGACCCTTAGCATTTTCTCTGAGGTGGATTTTTCTGCTTAAAATAAGTGAGCCATCGCAGTTCTGTGGGGGGGGGGGTGAATCCTCTTCTGGATTTTGTCTGGACAGTCCGGTTTTTCCGCCCCCGGTCCAGACCACTGTAGATTCTCTTCCATTGAGCCCCCTTTGTCCACCTTTTCCCCTCCCCTCTGCCCACCCCCCCATCAAGAACTAGCACCACTGTTCCCCACCCCCTGTCGGACGGAAAATGTGAAATTCCTACACACATACTGCGGGTGCCGAGAATGGCCGTGCTCACCATTTTTTATGCCATTATTGGGATAATGAGATTAATCGTGGCATCTATAGTTTGTGATATAAACCCTCCCCCCCAACAACTTTTAATGGGTGTCCTCCTTTTTGACCCTTGGTCCTCCTTTTTCACCCTTTGGTCCTCATGCCAGTGGTCACCCTAACTGTGGAGTGTTAGTAGTTCAAAGAGATCTGTGACCAGGGGGCTCCCCTACAGGATCAGAACTGTGGACCTTTGGCCGAAGGGCGGCTCAAGCAGGGGGGGTGAAGATGGCTGCAAGTGAAGCCCTCATGATGAATTATGCCGGGCCACAAAGCCATCGGCCTCATACAGCGCCATGTTGGGAGCCAGCGGGCCCAGAAGCGCTCCTCCTTTACCTCACAAATCCTGGAAGCCTATCGCATGCCGAGGCAGATCAATACACTGCCTGAAGAGGCGCGATTGGGGCCAGCCCTGGCCGGTCACACGCAAGAGGGAAATGCAACGACGTGGTCCAGGTATCCATCTTGCAGAGGCATCGAGAGAGATGCGATTGGCGAGAAATCATGTGAGGTTTGCCGCATAAGTGCAAACATCACTCATCATGTTCAAACTGAGCATGTGCGGCTCACGGCACCGGACTGGTCTGATACTTAATCTCAAAAAATATTATGGAGGGGAATTGCAAACTCTTTTTAGATGACCATCCTTTGGATAGGATATGATTGGGTAAGTTCGTTTGGCTTATACATTCCTGTAGCGTATACAGTGGGAGAAAATGATGTCCTTAGATAGCTGTGTTGGTGGACCTTCGCACTGGTCCATAACACAGCATAATTGTAAGTGCAAAATATCACTTTTGCATAAAAGCATAATAATAATAAAACAATAACGTTTTTGTCCACACCTGCGAACAACAGGAAGAAAAAAAACTCATGAAATCAGCGTGACAATCGGAAAACGCGGCACAGTGAGCTCTGGAATGGGAGGGTGAGGGCGAGACTTACCGCCCAGGACAGTTAAAACGTCCTGGTCCTACAGATCACTGTCATAATTTCCCCGTGGTTAATAACATGGTGAAACCCCGTCACCGTCAGGTCAAGGGCAACATTTGTTCATTTTGCTTAAAGATCATTAAAATATGTCCTTAATCATAATGCAGGGTTCATTACAAATAAAATGGCAGGCAGCTCAATAAAACTAATTAAATGTAAATGGTGTGGTTTACTGCCGTATGGATCTTTTGATATAATCAGGCCGACCTCCAATTATAGAAAATCGCAATGACCTCATAGCCCGTAATAAATTTGCCTGATCACATAAACTGGAGTGCGGGGGTGGGGGGCGGGGGCTCTTACACTGGACCACGGGCTGCCTGGACGCGAAAAGACACGGGTAATGTTTGACGGCAAAGGCAGAGGAAATCCAAGCAGGCAGGGAGGCCATCATTAAATGACTCCTTGAAAGTTTAATTCTCTGATCATGTTAAGTGGTTTGGGAAGACAGCAAAATCTGAACAAGCGATCGGAAGGTTCTGGTCCCTTCGCAAAGGAGATCCGCTGGGTCCGTCTGCTCGGTGTCCGGCGGGGGCTTGGGTTACAGCGGTGGGGGGGGGCATGGGGCAGACACGTGGCATTCCATCGCAGCAGAGGCCCACCTGCAGCCGGACAGCAGTGTGCAAATCCTGACTGTGCGGGGGCCCACGCTGAATAAAGACGCCAGGAAATCTGACAAGAGCATTCAGATTATAGGTTTGTGCACAAGGAAATAAAGAAGGAAAATCAGGGGTATAGGAACCGGGGGGGGGGGTGGATGGGTCCCCCCCAATATTTAATGTGCCTTAATTTATCCCTGAGAAATATAGAGAATTCAAACGTTTAAGTTGTGTCCCTGTCCAAACTCTCAGCGATGGCATGGAGGATAATCATCCAGCAAAACCTGTAAAATCCCGACTGTGAGGAGTCACACCGGAACATTTATGGAAATATTCTTCTCCTGTATGGGATTTACTCTAACTCCCCCCTAGAGGGCGATGTAGAGAAACTGTGGCCCTTTTGCGAACGGCCCTGGGTCTCAGCATTTTTCTCAGGGTGTTCCTCAGCCCCTAACCCTAACTCCCGCCCCCCATTAACGCTAGCTAAAATACGTCCGTTTATCAAATTGTCTGGCGTCACTGCGAAAACCAATTCAAAGGCACTTCAACTTTTTAAAAAACTGCACTCCTCCCCCAGGTCTGTCCCCCTCCCATTCCACATCATAAGAAATATGGTTTATCGGTAACGTCACGTGCCTTGTTTCATGTCAATGAGAGAAGAATTTTTCAACGAAGTCAGTGTTATATCCACAGCCCCATTTGTCCAAATGATTCCATTGCGGTTTTTAATACGTGCATGCATGCTGGTGAGACTTTATTAACAGCTTTCTGTTTGAGCTGCGTAATACTAGAAGTTAGTTTTCATTTTCCAAACGCTTAAGTGTTGTACCACATGCAGAGTTTTAAATTGGAGTGATTCAGAAGGACATGTAAATGCATTTCTGCAATTAAAGTCTCCTTAAAATCCTTAACATTTAAATAACAGCCAACTCCCCGATTTTTCACTGCGTTAAAATCCACCATTAACCTCTTTCCATAGTAATGTCAGTCCCGATGCCCCTCAGACTGCTTGACGTCAACGCTGTTCCTCTACAGCCTTCGCCTCACCCAGACCAAACCTTTTCTGCTTTCTGAGAGACTGCAGGACATATTCGAAAAATCTCACAAAAGCCTGGTAAAATTAATGGTCTGTTAATTAAGTTCATATAAATATATATATCAAGTCTTTCCAGCGTGCGATAACACGAAGACATTTCTCTAAACACTGTTGTGTCTATTTTGGTCACCATGAGGTAAGAAACTGACAAAATATACAGTGAGGTCCTTTCTAGAGCTGTGCTATATCCTAAATGCACAATGCCAGAATTACATAGGGTCAGATCCCTGTTCCACACTAAGTCAGGCCGGCATTCATCTCAGTTACGGTAGAGGCCATGTAAATCTCTTTATCTATTGCTGAGTTCACAAAAGCCGCTCAGCTCAAAGCTGGTGGGTTCATTTGGTCAGATAGGGCCCCAACATGCAATACGTGAAGCACAGCGGCTCATTTGGCCTGGGCTAGGTCAGCTCGGAAAAGGAAGGCGCTTTACAGCTTCTGACGGGATGAGCAAAGGGCAGGAGTTGAGATATTTGGGGATTAAATTCACTCATCACTCACAGATATTTCTCCCTGTGCTTCATTTTTACATATTTGGATTGCGTACATTTTCTGAGAAACTAAAGGTAACGTTTTTTCCAGACCATAGCAGAAATAAGCAGACAAAACAAGAAAATCTGCAACAAGAGCAGAAGATGGGAAGTATGCAGGCCAGCATGAAGCCCACACATGAAGCTTACAGCCAAATGAAAGTTAAGACCGATGTGTATTTTTCCCTTGGCTGCCCTTTGACCTGGAGCTCGACTGTAAACAGTTCTCCTGGCCTGACTTGCTTTCTTGCCAGATCTTCTAAAAGTAGCTGGAGATGCACAGAGCACTGACACCAACGTCTGCGAGCAGGACAAGAACGTGTCAACGAGCGGTCGACAGGTCGGAAGCCAAAGTGCGACGCACCAGCGTGATTGACGGTCCTGTATCTCTCTCACTGATTTATGGAAGGCTGCCATTCTGATCCCTGAAGCCCGAGTTGCCTGGATATGCCGAGAGTGGATGCAGTTCGGTCTTCTGAAGTCGCATACTTCATCTGGTCACAGAACAGACGTGCAGGTCACAGATCATAAGCACGACGTCAAAGATCATACAAGAGTCCCTCCGCCATCACAGCGGCGGTGATCCATGGGTTTGAGGCAGGTTGAAAGGGTGAATAAAGGAAAAGGGCCTGGATAATGTAATCAGCTGTGTGGCTTTGTCCTGATGATGGTCTGTGGGGCCAGATGTCTGTCTGACAAGCCAGGGGTGGAATGGAGAGTCAAGCATGGTGTTTCAGTGTTTCTCCAGATGTATCTTTAATGAACCACATTACTGCACAATTACAATAACATTCAAGTCATATAACAGGGGAAGATACAGTAACGTAAGCCTTCCCCCCCAGGGAATCATTCTCAGACTCCTCCCTTGTGTCGACACCTACTCCATCGTACCCGGAGGCCACTTTCGGTCCTCCCGTGTTACCGAACAGTCCAGGGTCTGCCAGAATCAGGTGACCCAAATTCTGAGCTCCCTTGAACGGTGGCTGGCTGGCGACGGGAGTTTAGAGTTACTTTGGATCTGAACTTGGTGCCCAGCACAGAGTAAGTTTTCAGCCCAAACAGTTTCCTGGGGCACGAGAGAAACGCGGGGGGCCAGATGGCTAATGACAGGAAATCTGGCTGTGTGACACACATGCGCTGTAGATCAGTAATGAATATCTACAACTCTGAGTGCTTCATACATGCTTAATGCATGATAAGGTATGGTGCTATATGACTAATACAAATAATGATAGCAACATTTATTACATAAGTCACTAATCAAGATGCATTGGCAGGGCCACAGATAAAATGTTTTTAAATATTTACCAAAGGTCTATGAATGAGCTATCTATGAAATAATAAATGTTTGTGAGCTGTTTATAAATGTTCCGTAGATAAAATGTAAAGGTTTTCCAAATGGGGTATATGACATCAGGCACGACCCCCAGATACGCCGGTGCCCCCCCCCTCCTGTTTCCTTACCATTTAAGCCACGTTAGGAGAACATTTCTCTACTGGTTATGTTTGTCCAGAACATTGTCCTGATTTCTGTTTAAACCAAAAAGTCAGAAAACTCTAAATATAGTATATTAATAATAGAGTATATTATTATTATTATTATTATTATTACTGCTATATATAGATTACACTTCAAGGAACCACTCTTGTAGTGTTTATGGTCAGATGAATAAAAGGATGTTTTTTGGAGTGTATTGTGGGTAAATGTTCCTTTGCAGTTCCTTGTCAGAATAGAGACTGGTGTCCCATTGTAACGTTCAGAATCATACAGCATAATAAGCTCTAACTCAGTGAACTGAGGGTGTGACGCCCCGGTACACCACTGACGCGGAAGGCGATCTGAGTGTGACCTTTGACCTCACCGAGCCTTGGCGCCATACATTTTTGTAATAATGTCCTGCAGGAAAGAGCAAAGCTTCACTGACTGGGTTACATAATCATCAGAGAGGTTAAAGAACATTCTGGATGGCTCTCTCCAAACGGTGTCCCCTGTAAAACTGAATTTATCATCTCTAGAGAGCCACAGTGCCTTAGTACAGCCGACTGCGGGATTCGGGCTGAATGTGCGAGCGTTTGCAGATAATACACACGACATATTCCAATTAGTGCGTTAAATTTCACACGAGTCAGCTGAAGCGAAACAGCTTTGAAATGAGATGCATTGGTGTAAATATACAAGTACAGAGAAATACAATACAGACGTTTGCCCATAGAACATAAACAAGACGTGTGGTTTGCTCCTCAAATATGTATTATGTTGTATTCGTGCTTATTACTGATTCTACATACTGTATACATTTTTAATATAATATTAAATGTAGGATTAAACCAGAATTTTTTGATTATAAAGAAGTATTGCAGAACATATTTTATTGGGAGAATTTTGTCCCATGCACTGCGATGAAGCATATACCTGTATACTGCTGGCACAGAGCGAGTTCCGTGTCACCTGCCCCTTTGGGTGGTGCAGAGGGGAGGGTCAGTCGGAGGGGGGTGTCATTCTCGCCGCCTCTGCTGTTAAGCAGAGTTTGCGATTCTGACTCACATGCAGGATGGTCCTCTGGTTCTGTTTAACTGAAATATATAGAATATTTTTAATGGATTATTGTTTTTTTTTTTCTTTTTAAATAAACACACAAAATGAGAAATCCGCAGGCCGTCAATCGCCGTGCAGCTCAGTTAAAAGCAGCATGTTTGCTTCTGGAAAGTAAACGTGCGTCAGCTCACTCTGGCAGAAGCCGCATGTACCGAGAAACGCGCTCTGGGGCCTCCGGTCCCAAGTCCAGCCCTGCTTGGCGACGGCAAAAAATAGCATGGAAGAGAAAATAACGTAAGTCTCCTTCAACAATCTATTTTCCATGCTTCGTTTTCACAGGGGACAATTCAAGTCCTCTTGGCTGTGCCCTTTCTGTCAATGGCTGTCCTCATCCATCCATTTCATAGAGCATTATACCCAAGATCAATGTGGCCCCTGGGTTGCCTGTATCTGTGGGCTGCTTGTAGCAGCTAAGTAGCATCGTATGTCCATGGCTCCAACAGCAGGGCCGCTCAACTCATAGAATCAGTATTAGCAGTTAAATTTTGATTGAATATTATGTCCTACCACCATATGTAAAGGTTATTTGTCTATGTATCTATTATGTAATAACAGTTCGATAATACACAGCACTCAGCATGTTTCCCTGCAGACAAACTTCCCAGAATCCTCTGGGGCAGTGCCCAGAACGGACTCCTGGACTTCTCTAATCGGATGCGGGCGCACGACATAATAAAAGTTCACCCTGAGGTGAACAGGGGGGCCAACGAATCACAAGAAATACCCCCCCCCCCCCAAAAAAAACCCGGGTACGGCAGTCACAGTAACACAATATTTACTAGAGAGTGGACACACACAGTAAATGTTTAAACACAACTTCCATGTGGGCCGTATATAAACAGGGAGTATTTACTATGCTGTTTAAATTCAGCACACATGCATACATACAAAGTAACGATAATGCCCCACCCCCAGCCTAAAAACACGGCACAGCTGACTGGCTTGCTTCCCCCATGATCGCTCCAGACGACGTGTTTCACTGAAAAGGATGGGGAATCAGAACCGGCTTCGACACCCAATCGGGTGACGTGTAAATCTGCCAGCGGGACGCGCATTCAGAGGAACCAGACACTGTGAAGGCACACCGAGCGCACCCCCAAGCCGGCACCTCGCCTGACCCCCGCCACTCACACACACACAAAACGGAGGGGCCGCTCACCGTGTAGCCGCACCGCCGCGGAGGACGGCTGTATGGCCTGGTGCCGGATACTGGGCTGGCGGGGAGTCGCTGGACGTGCAGAATCGCTCACACTGAAACATTTATGAGCGAAATTAGAGACGGATCAAATTCATAAGTCAAATTACGGCGGCTTGGGCCCGGGCGTGCTAAAATGGCGGCCAGCCTCCTCCGCAAGCTCCTCATCCGCGACGGCCCAGAGTAAATTCAGTAGGCATAATTATTCCCATCTTCCCACTCGAGCATTGTTCCCAATGAATTTTTTACACAGGCGACCATTAGCTACAACTAATACCAGTCAAGCCTGAGAAAAACTGAATTATTAAATCTGTCAGTCAATATCCCATTACGGGCTGCTTATGAATACTTGATTTTATTTTGTATAATTGACAAGGCTTGTCAGGTGGGGTGGCATCAATGTCAGGCTGGTTCCTGATTCGCGGCTGATATAAATATATATATCGATCACAATGGGCACGTCCTGGCGAGTGAATTAATTGGGTGTGGGGGGGATTGTGACTCTGCGACTCACGGGAGCTGTCATAAACACGTGATAAAGAGGGTGGGCAGTAAGATTAGGAGGTTTGGGAGTGATAGGTCACGACGGCTAGCAGCTATCGGAATACGTGTTAGCTATCGGAATACGTGTTAGTTATCGGAATACGTGTTAGCTATCGGAATACGTGTTAGCGAAAGGCAGGTCGCACAGCCGTCTGCTCGCTGTATGGGCATCTTCATCATTTTCAGCTTGATATGAGGGAGGCCGGCAGGGAGTCATGTGACCGACCACATGCACGGATGAGCCGGCTCCGCCTCCTGCACCCTTGTCAGAGATTGATGAAAATGACCCCCGGAGTTTTTATTTTTGCTAATGCTGCTGGAACGAGGCGTGAATGCAGCGACGCCGACAGGGGCCGTTCGATCTGAGTTAGCGATCCAACGGAGCCATCGATCGATCAGAATCCAGGCTGCTGGATCTTCGTCGCCGTGTCGTTCACACGCCATCTGCTGCCCGCTCGGTGGGATCCGGGGTGACGACAGCCACGCCGCCTGTATAAATTCCATCATGATAACTTGAATCATGAAATATTGTACCCAACAATGAAAATATTCACAACCCCCAGCCCCCCCAATAGTTCTGTTTTGGGCCTTCCTGTAGGTATAACGCCATCCTGCTTTAATTATAAACCAGGGCCTGTTGGTGGTGGGGGAGGGAGTCTGTCCTGTCTTGTCCTAAGACCCCCCAAGCGCTTGGCGTGCCTTTTATCGGCCAGTACTGGCAGGTTATGCCAAATAAGCCTCCCCGACTTCATGATGGTCAACTCTGCCCGGCCTTTTTCCAAGCAGCCAATCGAGAGAGAGCTCCAGGGGAGAGAACAACATGCCGTGGTCGGCGTCGACCTACATCATCGAGCGATGCTGTGTGAGGTTCGGGGGGGTCAAGCCACTGACAGCCTCACACACGTTGAAGATAAATGTTATCTGACTGTGCAAAACATCACTCTACCTGTTAGTCATCGATAGGCTACAAACAGCGGGTATAGCAAAAAAATAAAAAAATGAGAAGTGCCCTTTATTTATTAATCCCCTATTTATTTTATTTTCTGTATTTTCTTTTTGGGATGCACCATGGGACAGTCATTTCTAAAGAAGGCAAACACTGGATATTAAAGACCTTTTATTTCATTCCGCCAGTTCTGTAAAGGTGTTGGTGTATAAAGTTGCCTGTAGAATTACATTCCTCCTCATACACAGCGTCAACGCATCTGTTTTAATACAGAGTATAGATTTTTTTTGTAATGGTGTTTAGTAATTATGCATGGGGGGGTAGCAGAGAGTCAGTTTGATAGGGGTCAGAGGTCAGGTGTTGAGAGCCTTTTTTTATTTTCAGGCTGGACATAAACAAATGACTCCAAGGACCAAGTAGTGAAGCGGCTATGGAATTTAAAATACCAGGATTATCGTTTATGTAAAACTTCATGGGATCATTTAACGCCCTGTTTAGTCATCCACCTGCTATGGTCACGTAACTCTGTCCTCCCTCCCGGCCTGCTCCCCCAGCCCGCTCTGCACACTGGGGCATGAGGCTACGTCCCCTGGTCAAGGTGGAGACCTGGGCTGCTGACACCAGGGGAATCCTTGGCTTCGAGCGGGGCCACACCCTTGCGTGGGGCCGCAGCCTTGCGTGGGGCCGCACCCTTGCGTGGGGCCGCAGCCTTGCATGGGGCCGCAGCCTTGCGTGGGGCCATCGTTGGGCGCTCTGATCACCAGACCTGACACACCCGGTGAATCGGCAGGCAGCGGAAACCGGCCCACGATGGTGAAGAGACAGCGAATGCAGAAAAGCATTTACTACTGATATGACAGATGGAGACATGGAGAAAATGTGCATTTCAGGTCAAATCCACAGAAAGCAAGAAGAGGTAAAGAAAGAAGGAGACTGTATGATCAGTGGGGTTCTGGAAAAACTCAGGAAGAGGCAGATCGCTTGGATCTGAGTCACAATTGGAAACATCTCAGCAAAACCGTGGGTCATGTGGACGGGGGGGGGCACGTGTGATTCCCTCGCTCTTTCCCGTGTCGCTGGCGGCGTCTGGGAGCACGCGGACAGCGGGTATAGTCCCACATAAATTAACGAGTTAGCTTCAGTGGCACCGCTAACAATATGGCCGAGGTCACCTTGCCTAAAATCATCCGTCAGCCGAGAACCTGAGATGGATTAACTCTGCGGCCCATGTCCGGCCGGCGCTGATCGATATGCAAACACGGACGGTCCACTCCTGGGCGGCTGTGTTTCTCAACATCGCTCCTCGGGAAAAAGAGGGGGATTAAGATCATTAAAAATGCAGACGCCTTCAGCAGAAGCATAAGAGTAGATGTGAAAGGGCTGAGGCGGTGTGACAGCCAAGGGAGGAGTCCCAGTTATGTGATTAACAAGAATGCTGCATTCAGTACCATGTAATAAAGTTAAACACCATCTTGAGGGTTTTCTGGTGCACAGCAGACTTTCTCACTGCTACTAGATGGATGCTGTGAGTGTTGGGGGGGGGCAGGGTATCACTTTCCTTTCGCCCGGACTCCATGACATTAGAGGGTGTTCAGCACTGGCTCTGAACACCTCTGACAACTGCACCTCATAGTCTTGATCGTCCGTTGGGGTTTGGAGTGGAGGGAATAGGGGGGCGGGGTAAAATTTCCAGCCGTGACGGGGTCAGAGGTCAAAGCCGCGGACCTGGACCCCACCTGCACCCGGGCAACGGCGACACCAAAAGCAGTCAAAAGTCCTGCCGGAAAGAAACACCAGTGGAGATGGCTGGAGTGGACCGGCAAGTTTTTCCAAAGTGGAACAACAAAACCTTTATTAAAAAAAATGTCCAAAGCCTTTCAAAAGACGAAGCAGCAGGGCGCAGGAGGCTGGCGCCTTAATCTGTGGCTAAAGCCCCAAACTTCCCCTCTCTATTGCCCGCACTCCTTGAAGATTGATTATGTTCCCTCATGCAAATGCAAAGTTGCCCATTATGATGCCTGGATGAAAACAGTGTCACACGAGATCACTGTCAATTATATCCATTTAATAGCCACTTGTGTCTGAGAAGACATCTTTCTTCTGGGGTCACGGATACCGCACAGGAGAATTCGCCAGCCACTTTATCCAGTAATCTTTGGGAATGGGGGGGCGTGCATATTGCAAAGATCAATCTAATTAATGGAGCAACATAGAACGCATTTAGTTATAGGTATAATTAAGGGATCTTGAGGAAAGTGTCTCGTTTCCCCCCAAATATGCTGGTCTAAGGATCGTGCGAAATTCTTTCTAAAACTGTTGTATAATTGCTGTTATGAAAATCACTATTATTGTTATTAAAACTGCGTCCCTGAGCACAGCTAGGAACTGTTACTGTGCTGTTCGTGTTGGTGTGGGCCTTTGGGAATGGGGAGAACATCGCGGAAAGATGGTCATTTTAGCGGCGGACGGCTCCTCGCTCTGGAAGGAAACCCAAATCCGCCACCCTCACCGAAGACGAGGCAAACGGCAACACGACACCCAGATTCCAACCCGGAGATTTCTGTCACAGAACAAGGGAATCAGCTTACAGTGACAAAAGGAAAAAAATGCATCTTCCTTTCTCTCTTACAAAGGGCCTGATTAAAAAACTAGACCTAGATGAATGCTATTGAATTTATCTTGTCCTCCATCGACACACACTCTTTGTGAGTGTGTGTGTGTGTGTGTTCTTTTTCAGCATCGCCTTGCGTGTGCATAGATATCACACCCCAGACTGCTATTATGGCACATTCAACAGCACGACAGGCATAAGTGGATTTTAAAGTATGGTTAAATCAGCGGGCCTGTTGAGTAATATGAGTGCAGCCTGAAATAAGAACTACATTTTTGATTTGTGGCTGCAAAAATAATGCAGTTCTGCATGGCACGTTTAGTTTGACATGCGCCGCTAAAGTGCATCTTGTAAGAATTTCCGGCCTAAGCGATGTGGATATATATCACTTTAGCTCACTGAATCAGTCCGACCGTCCACCTCTGCCCCCCCCCTCGGTTAGCCTGTCACATGAACAGGCAATATGACTGAGAGCAATTTCTCAGAGTTGTATTGGATTGCAGGCCTCTGAAACATAAGACCATCTGGTAACAGAGTACTGCCACTTAAGATAGCCAGATAGCCATGATGATAGACAGTTTAATTTTACATATACAGTGTATGTAACATGCTGCCGTGTTATACTGAAAACAGGAAAAGCTGCTTTTGAGAGTAGCCTATTTCTAAAGACACGTAAACGTTGTTGAACGGCTGGTTAGGAGTCCTCAGGTAAGTATGCCTGTCACATGAGACATAGGCTCATAAAACAGCGAGTGAAGGCCTAGAATTTCAGAGCCTACTGTCTTACTGTTTCAGAACATACTTCAATGCCATTGTCTTTCAGAACCTAGAGTCTCAGAACCCACTTCAGGGCTTTCATTCTTGCAACCTAGAGCATAGCATTTCTGAACTGAGATTTTCAGGGACTGGCAATTTAAAATGATCATTTCAGAATCTATTTCTGGGCCTACCATTTCAGAGTCTCTAGCAGAGCGTAGAATAAGGCTTACTCCAGAATCACCTGGATCTGAGCATTTCATAAACAAACTCTGGGCCTGAGTTTCAGAACCGAATCCAAAGCCTAGAATTTCAGAACTCACTTCAGGGTCTAACATTTCAGGACTTATTCCAAAGCACAGCATTTCAAAGCTAACCTTTATCCCTACTGTTTCAGCACGTGCACCAAAATCTGTAATTTCAGAACTGACCTCTAGGTGTACTGTTCAGAACCTTGTCCAATGCCATGCATTTCAGGACCAACTTCAGTCCCATTATATGTGGCCCTTGTCTCTCCAGCCTCTGCTAGGAACACGATCATACATGGACAAGAATGCACACACACACACACACACACACACACAGAGGTTTGTAATTATATCTTTGTGGGGACATTCCATTAATTTCTATGGGAAAACTCTAATCCCAACATGATGACCTTAACCCCTACCAAGCCCTAACCTTAACAATAAGTAACTTTTGGCATTTTTACCTTTTTGATTGCATTCTCGGGATCTTTGTGGGGACCTGGAAAATGGGAAACGTCAAAAAAGAGGTCTTTATTACATTGTGGGAGACATTTGGTCCCCACAATGTAATATAAACCTAATCCACACACACACACACGCACGCACACACACACTGTTTTTAGAAAAGACTGATCCCCACCCTTGGAGGCTAATCGCCCACCAGGAACACTTTATTCTGTGTGACAAAACACACTCCCCTTTGTTATTTCTAAAAGGATTCAGAAAAGTATTTACATTCTGCTGTTTAAACTCTTACAGATATATTTTCTGACCTTCTAGTTTAATTTAGCGACATGTGTTACACATACATAAAAAAGTACACAAAAGTAAATTAATTTTCTGGTGATCACAAATGTATGAGTTTATTTGAACACGCGTAGAAATCCTGGCTGGTTTATGGCGGCTCTGAGAGCAGCCACTTTGTTAAATATAGGTGGTAAGCTTATATTTCTAATTATACAATAGTTAAACATTTTTTGTTAATGAAATACAAGTAGTGTAATTCAGAACTTCAACATAATTACTGCTTGGCGAAGGAAAGACTTGTAAAATTGCACATGTATGGAGGTCTCCCAGCAGGCTATAAATTGCTTAGAAATCTTACCATTAAAATATAGATATATATATATATATATATATATATATTATACACACACACACACACACACACACATACATATAGTTTGTACAAAGACAGCAGGTCAACCACAAATATAGGCCAAACTACTTTCTGGCTCTTCAGTGGCTAATTAGATTATCGATACCACGATTTGTCATCGTTTACAGTGCGCATACTGTCGCCACGCTCTGCTGATGATATTTTCAATGACCGAGTCATTTTTCTTCCCCACATCGCCTTAAATAAAGGTGGCCACCCGTGAGTTAAAGAGCTTTTGCAGCAGACAGCGAGCTCATGAATGCAAAAGAAGTGTTCACTTAGCCTTAAATAAGACTGGCCCGTGTTATGCAGGGACAGGAACTCTGCCCGGTCTCCAGGGAAAACGGACGAAGAGTCGGGAGCTCTTGCCGAATTTGAAATCTTTGAAAAGGTATCTTACAGAGTATGCTGACTTCAAGTTGTATTCTAAGTTAATCCTTGCTTTTTTTCCTCTTTTTCAATTGCATTCATTGTATTATTATATGACCCTGTACTTCACACACCATTGGCAGAAATGTATTGTTATTTAGTGAATTATTTAGGCAAACTCTTTGTTTTTCCTTTTCTAACACCCTGCAAGGCAAGAAGGTCCTGTATCTAGAACTGAAACACAGAATTATATTTTTGGTTCAATGATCACATCAGATTAGCCTTCCTAAGTCTGGGAGCCAATTCGGTCATCTTAAATGTTCTCATAGAGAGCTGAGTTTTAATTGTGCTTCAGGGTCGATTTTCGAGCAGAGGAGACGTGTGGTTTTGTCAAGTCGTCTCACTGGCTGGGGCGCCGTGCGGAGCCCATCGAGCAGGTGAAAGGCTTACGCGACAAGGTCAAAAACGAGCGGCCGCTCGACGCTAATGATGTTTGTCACTGGCCTGTGATTTGCAGACAAGAATCAAATGAAAGCGGTCAGAGAAATATGGGATTACACTGATTTATTTATGATGCTGAAATGCGAGCCCTTTCGGTATGGGCCCGCTGGAAAGATCACTCTTTTTCATCCCTGGGAATCTGAAATTATTTCAACTGAGTTAACATCAAAGTCAGCCATGTTGTAAATTAACAGTTTCGTGTACATTCAATCAAAATATAGATCTCTATCTAACATCTGGCTGATTGACAATAACCGATGGTTATGTAACGGATATGCCTGCAGTCAGGATAATTATAGATTTTTTTTCCTTTGGTCTGTGCTTGCAAAGGGTTTGACACTCGCCGCAACCGCTAGGAACCTGCGGATCCGAAAGAGACCAAATGGGACACACCTGGCAACCCCGACTGATCACAAGACTAAGATTTGACAATTATAGTGTGGCAGTTCTTACTTAGGACTGCAGATCCATAAGAACACGCACACTGTGGTATTTTTTCCACTCGAAGGTATCAACTTGTCAGAGGCAGAAGGATCTGGTGGAAAATGCAAATGAAAGGATTTGAAATGAAGGAGCTGAGGGTGTAATGACTGCATCCTCTTTGGACGTCCCCGTGTAAGACTAGCCACGCGGATTCGGCTTGTGGAAACGCAGCTAATCATAATTAAGCGAAGCCGCGTTACACATTAAAGTGGAAAAAAGATACATTAGTGTGTGTTACACACACGCCCTGTGAGAGGCTTGCTGTCACATTAACCTGATTAGCTGATGGAAACTCCTTCGTAAAATTACAGCACTGTCCAGATTTCACTGAGCAGTGGGACAACAACTACTGAGATGGTAGATGACCTGGATGCGGTTTGAATGGGCAGGGGCTCTGCTGAAACAGCAGTGGGGGGGGGGGGGG